>MU277984.1:648844-811149 GCA_022385765.1 Trametes cingulata | reverse complement strand
TTCCTAACGACCTTCTAAATTAGGAGACGCACTTCCACATAGGCGCCTGGACTTCCGCTGCTTTCGACACGACGACGACCATGTCGCACTCACTCCGTGGCCCTGGCTACACTGCTGACTACGATGGTAATCCCAGCAGTTCTTTGGCGACACAGGACGACTATCTGGGTATCTCTAGCTCATCAGAGGCAGCTACTGGACGACATACTTCTCTGGGTTCCGAGATACCTGGATCACTGCTCGACTTTCTCGACACTCTGAATTGCACGCCCGCACACCCCTCTGCTAGGTTGAACTGTCTCTATGAGGTCTTCGATGGCTCGTTAACATCGTCCCTAGTTTGCAAGAGCATGGATCTCAGAATAGCTCTGCCAACCTGCTGCATGCGTACCATAGGTTTACGCTTCCTCCTGTCGGCGGTAGAGAATCGCCCCCCTCTGGAACCATCATGCTAGCCCCGGGCAAGAGGGCCGAGGCATACAAGGAATTTCGGAGGTTCACGAAGACGGCCGCCAGGTGCTGCGTGCGCATGAGCAGCGAAGCGCTCTCTATCGAGGACGTCCAAGCAGAGTATATCACCATCATGGAGTCCTTGGACGGGTTACGCGATTTCATGCTAACCCTGCCCTACAAGGAATGGGAGTGGTTGGGTCCTTCGTGAGTCATTACTATCTCTTACTGTGCTTGGAAGTGACCGAGGTCAAAAAGGTACGTCTGCCGCCTACCAGCGCCATTTCCCCCGGAAGGGATCATGCAGGGAGCCAGGGATCCTCTGGACGCCCTGGACGCAGACACCACCTTGGTCGCCGCAGAGGGTGTGTCTCATGCTGCGCCGCTCCCCGTTGTATTCCCCCTCCGTACAGTGACATTGCCACCGGACGCGGATGTCCGTATCGTACCTACCTCTGATCCCCATGAGATCGAGTATCCCCTTATGTTGGAGTTGTCACTGGAGTCTCAGCTGGAAATGGGTATGTACAATAAAGTGTAGCCCTGTATAACAATGCGTGGCCTTGCGGCGTGTACATCACTCGTCGATGTCCATCTCCGGATCATCCGAGCCTGCGAGCACCCCGACTTTCAAGCCCAACTTCTCCACTACAAAGTACTTGGAACCTGTGTGCAGATGCGTGTAGTCTGAGTTATAAGTTGCTGCGTCCGGCATCTCGTCAGGGATCATGCCGACGACAGTCTTGATAGACTTGACATCGACGACTTGCAATGCAGCCGAGCCCCGGTATTCCCTGACCTCCACTGTCTCGAAAGAGTCCGCATACAGCTGTGCGTCATGTGGTCCAAATACTGAGATGAGTGCGACTGGCCGGCGCTGCGATCCGACCTGACAGAAGAAACGAACTTCGCCCACTTCAGTGGGCCCGTTCGCGCTGACCACAAACTATACCGCAGAGGCGTGAGGGACTCGAGTTCTCTTTGCGGACATGTGACGCTCACCTTGACGCACCGCGCCAGACGTAGCTTGGATAGCGGCTTATTGCACTCCTTCCAAGCCGACCTAGCAATGAGCGCGTTGGGTAGTCGCAGGCGTGCCCACTTGCGTGCCTTGAATTCAAAGTCGTCCTGCGAGGGGAAACCTGCAGCGAAGTCGGGCTCTGCATCCTGGAAGTAGCGATAGAAGGCTTGTGCTTCACTGGGCAGCAGCTTCCGCGCGCAACTGTCTAATGCGCGCAGCAGCACGAAGCCGTCTCCGATGTCCTCTGCGCCGCGCGGGAGGGCGTGAGCCTTCGCCTGACTCCTGTCGAGTGCAGGGATCATTGCCTTGATCGCGTTCACCTGGCACCGACGAAGGGCTCGCTGAGAGAGGTTTTGGTATGGATTGGATGGCTGCTTGATCTCGCTGCCGAGGTCACCAATGAGACGTTCCATGGTATGTTGCGTGCCACAAATCAGAGACCCACGCCGCACAATCTCGTCAGGGGCGTGCCAGAGAGTGTGGATACAGGGGCGCACGAGATGGATCCGATCGGCATCCCGTTGAACATAGACTTCCTCGAACTCGCGCGTTGCCTCAGTGAGCAGTCTCTTGGCCTTAACCAGGTCAGAAAGCGGAATGTTTGCGTTATGTATGATCTGGACGCTTCTGGCTGTCTTACAGAGATGCCGCCAGCAGGGAGGGGGCAGGAGATGACGAAGCATCGCAGGTGCGTAGTTCCGCATCAGCAAAAGGTCGCGCCCACTTGAATACTTATGAGGACTTGCTGTCACTTTCCAAGACGAGACAAGACGATCCCAGCGTCCTTGCGTCAGGAGGTTCACTTCCTTGCGCCAGCCTGTGCCAGCCCTCACAAGCACGAGTAAGTGAACATAATTGTATTCCAAGACGGTGTAAGTACTCGAAGCAGACTACATAGAAAGTGAACGCAAGGGGTCATAAGCGGAAATAAGAGCCTCGACTGAAGATGACAGTTATGTAGATGCCAACGGCGAAACTTAAGCGCCCGTTCGAGCTGCAGGAAGTCTGTACGGCGGCGGTTGCACCCACTGGAGGTGCCACTTCCAGGAGTTGCGGACATTAGCGAGAGGTTATGGGGTGCCGGGTGAGACGTATAGAAATCGGAGGCTTGAGGGGCGAAGGGCGAACGGCGACGAATCGTACCCGGAGGTCGAGCTGGCGAAGACGGAGAAAACTCGAAGGATTGGGGTACACTCAGGTCGGGAGCGCAGAGGCCGACACAGCCACTTGAGAGTAGGCGAGTAGGCGAGGAACGAAAGCGACGACCGCGATTCAGGCAAGTACAGCCGTCTCCTGGGAAGGTGCACATGGATCGAGGGGCAGGCGAACACGAGGGGATGGGGAACGAGCGCATTGAGGGTGACTAGACTCGGACTTGGAGGATGGACATGAGTGATGTGACTTGCCGGAGGCGAGCTTGAGTTCGAAGAAACAGACAACAGCACGAACAAGTTAGCATGCAGGACGTGACGAGAAGGACTGAATAGAACGCACCTCAAGCTGTACGTAACACCCACCCCTCAGTGCTCAACTTCCACCTCCATGGGCTCGACGGTCTCGTCACCGTCGCAGTCCGAATCCCAGCTCGCACGTCCACCAGTCGTGGGTAAATCGGCGGGGTTGTAGTCGCCATGCTCGTCATCAGAGGTGTCCTCGTCCTCGGAGTCTGTAATCAGCCCTCGGAGGTGGAGCTCTGCGAGCTTGAGGATCTTCTCCCACTGCTCGTCACTC
Organism: Trametes cingulata; assembly: GCA_022385765.1. Classification (NCBI taxonomy): domain Eukaryota; kingdom Fungi; phylum Basidiomycota; class Agaricomycetes; order Polyporales; family Polyporaceae; genus Trametes; species Trametes cingulata. The sequence goes on along the minus strand of MU277984.1, from coordinate 807,947 downwards.
AGGTTGATAATACTACCCATGTACTCCTGGGCCGTTCGACCCCAGAGTTTGTCGGAGAACTTGCTCTCGTCGCTACGTGGCTTTGGTGGCCGATATTCACCCGTCTCCCACATCTTGAGGGCTCGTTCGACCTGCAGGTTGATAGAGGATACATTAGTCAGCAATCAGCAGAGAGGACGATGGCCAGAACGCTCACCGCAGTAGTAGCAAGTGCGAGGGCATTGCATGGGTGGTCTCGGATTTGATCGGCGCGTTTCTGGATGCGCTTGACATGGTAGGAAAGCGTCTTCACAACTAGCTTGCCTTGGTAGAAGCCAGACCGTTTCTGAGGACACGGAGTCAGTACAACCAGCAGCATGCCGCGCATGAAAGCAACTTGAACAAACCCATCCGTCATCCGTGGCGATGACCTTGGCGTACCGGAAGGGGTATCTCTCTTCATCAGACAGGGCCCAAGCGACCCACTCTCTTCGGCTTTCGGGCGAGTTTCTGAAGCGCCGGGATTGCATGAAGTCGAAGACAACGTCGACAGCCTTGGCAGCTACATCATTGCGATAGTCAGAGAGCTTCTGCTTCGCCTGTTGAACAGCTTAGCAGTCTATCATCCAGAGTTTGAAGCGAGCCTGCAATGCACTCACTAGCTCATAGAATGGTTGACGCACCTCCACCGTGAACTCCCTCAGTTCCGACCAGACATCTCTAGCAATCTCCTCCATCGCTTTGGGCAGATTGACTCCGTAGAGTTGCCACGGACCGCATGCGAGGTTGCCGACATACTCGATGAGTCTTGGGATAAATTGGGCCCCGAAGCGGCCGACGTACGGTCCAAGGACATTGTCGAGATCCTTCATTTGCCAATTGCCGGATCTCTTTGAAAGAAGACCATGGGCGGGATGGAAAGGCGGACGATGTCCAGCCTTGATACCTGCGGAAGGCTCGGAACCTATACCTCCTACAGTCGGTGAAGCAGAGGCTCGGGAGACATCGACGACCTCCATTTGCACAACCCCCTATCATTCGGTGTCGCTCAGTACCAGCTACAACGAACCAGGGTTTTCACGACATGGACGAGTACTTACCTGGTCAGTTCGACGACTGTGGACAGGCTCCTTGACCCTAGGAGACTGAGGTGAGGCAAGCTCAGCCCGGTCATCCTGCAGCTGCTCCGGTGTCTCGTCGTCGAGATAGCCTCCAGGATGAACGTTCACTTGAGGAGTCGATGGATCATGCGATGGGGGGGTGGACGACGACGATGGGGTAGTCGTGAATGAAGACTGCGAAGCCTGGAGAGGAGCAGTGCTGGACAGATCGCTGTTTGGGTTGGACGTAGCAGAGGAACTGGACATCGAGTCTGAGCGCCGTGATGCAAGACGATCTGCCGCAGACGCTGTCAGCCCCGCTGGGATGGCTGATTTACCCTTCTTGGCAGCGGGTCGTGGCGGACTTAAGCGAAGGAAATGAACAAACTGACGCCCACAACCTGTGTAATAGAACGTCGAGTACTCACGTTGGTTCACCATGTGCATCTGTCGCCCCTTGCGAAGCCTTACGCTTTCGACCCCCGGGAGCCGTCGATGCAGCCGTTGTAGTCGAGGGTCTATCCACGCCAACCTGCTGAGGCTGAGCGTTCTCACGTTCTTCCCGGCTGGCATTGTCTTGGAGCCCCACACGATAGGCCTCAAGGTCGGCTCGGGTTGACTTTTTCAATCGCCCAAGAGAGCCTTTCGGGACTCTGCTGGTACTATCGTTTTGAATGCCGATTGTCGCCGTCGAGGCTGGAGCTTCATCATTCAGGCCCTCTGTGCTTCGAGGTTCAGCAGCTGTGCAGGAAGACGGTCTGCTCGGTGGCTTGGAAGATCGGTTGCTAGCAGAGGTACGCGCCGAGTTAGCACGCTTGGCAAAAGCATTCTGAGGAGGAGGACGCGCAGCGAATTTCTGGGCCTCTTCGTCTTGCTTCTTGAGCTTTGCTTCGAGCTCGGCAAGTGCCTTCAGGTCCTCTTCACGGCGCTTGAGTATAGCCTGACGTTCCGCTTCCACAGCTGCGCGCTCTTGAGCGACTTCAGCTGCGCTCCGACGTGGGATCTTGAGCTTGAGGAGAGGCTCGGCGGGGTGGGGATTGGCACTAGCACGGCGAGGGCGATCAGCGGGGGACATCTTGAGGGTTACAAGAGGATGGAGATCAAGCAGAGCGATTGTCGAGCAGGTGAGTGAGTGAAGCACGAGAGCAGAGGGTGGTTTTTGGCGGACGCTGACGCGGTCTTTTTTTCCTGGAGGCCGACTTATATAGTGCCAAGGAACTAGGACCACCGTCGACCGACGCCACTGACGCAGCATCGGAGATGCACACGCCGACTCGGAAGTGTTCTAGCCGCCGCGCGCGGCGCACTGGCAACTGCCTGCATCATTGGTATGCATCCTCCTTACTCTCAGGCTTCGTCTTGACTAAAATTCGGTTGCATTCCGTATCCCTTCATGCCTGGCTACAGTCCAAATGTCTCGTTCAAGACGGACCTTCATTCCCGCAAGATACCGCTGTCCTTACTGCACGCGTCCACGCAAGTTCTGCAAGAATCTCTCCGGTCTCACGCAACATATCAACACAATCCACATCGATTTACTGCGTGCACCAAGCCCTCCCTCCTCACCGTCACGGTCTCCTAGTCCCACTCCGAGTCCCACTGGTGCTGGCATCGAAACTGAGGCAGTCGAAGTGCACGCAATCAGCCCGTTTGCGCCCGACCCTTCCGTGCTGGATGAGCCTGAAGCTGCCGGTCCCGAACCTCAGGATACTACCTCGGAGTCCGTGCTGGCAGAAGCGACGGGCGAAGAAGGTGGCGGGGAAGGGGTCTACATCCGGGAGTATCATTCAAGGCTTAACGGTGCGCACTCGCTGTAGCTTCAGTGTAGAGTCTACACTATGATTTGCAAAACTCCTGGTGTATTATCCCAAATAAGATTTGCAAAACCCCTTACCTGGGTGCATAAATATCATCCAACTGTATAGATTCCTGTATGTCATCCTCGTATCACTGTAGTAATCAGCTACTAGACGTGCAAAGAAGTGTACAAAACAGCAAAGGGCCGCCGGCATCACATTGGGATGGGCGCCTATAAAAAAGGCACACCGCAAGGATTCGAACTCATGCACTGCGGCGGAGGAACGAGACGCTTGAGACCACTGCGCCACATTCTCTTCGAAGAGCCCCAAACAACACACAACATAGAGCATTTCTTCGCTGCGAGGCGCCCTTACTGGAAGCCTCACGCGCCTATGTCTTGCACAGCACTTAGCTGTTGCGAAGGAATCTCGCAAGATTTGCAAAACACGCGCACCTGTTGCAAACGGCAGGTGTATGCATGGTGACCCAAGCATATCCTTCGCAGATTTATGACATACTTGTGAACAGGAACAACTTAGCATTGTAAGCATTACATAAGTCCACCATTACACGAATGCTCTCGTAACCTCCGTGGTAAAGTGGTATAGTGGATCGCTATGTCAATTGTTTGTGCGAGGGCAGGTGTTCGATCCCCTCTGATCGCATTTTTAACTTCTTGACCCTCCGGCCCGCCGGCGTCTACGTCACCGCCACAATGTTACCCCGGCCGCTTTGCAAAACCATCCCGGGCTATTACCCCGGGGTGGTTTGCAATTCGAAATGTAGACGGCTCCTTCAGTCAACTGAATCCAGCCACTCATTACTACGTCCACGACATCGTAGGGCGACCCTGTGACGAAGAAGGCAACTATCTTGCAGAGGGGACCCCTCCACCTCCTCGTCCTCATGCAGCCTTCGGCGACTGGTCTCCCTTCGACAATCGTATTGAGTTCGAGCTCGCCGAGTTCCTCTTTAAGCGAGAGCAGATGTCTGCAAGGAGCATCTCTGTATTGATGTCGCTCTGGGCTGCAGACGTCATCCGCCTTGGAGGACGGCCGCCTTTCGCTGACTACGCTGAGTTATATGCAACCATCGATGCGATCACACTCGGCGACGTTCCCTGGCGCTGTCTTAAGGCCGGTTACCGTGGTCCACGCCCAACATCTGACGTACCCTCTTGGATGGACGAGACATATGAGATCTGGTACCGCGATCCTCGACAAATCGCCCTTCGCATGCTCGGCAACCCGGACTTTGACGGCGAGTTCGACTATGCGCCGTACCGGGAGTTCACACGGCATGGAGATCGGAGATACTGCAACTTTATGTCTGGAAATTGGGCGTGGCTTCAAGCGGTACGTCATTCTGCGACCGCCAGTATCAGGTACCTTATGCCTACGCTGAGACATTGACCCTGATACGATATAGGATACCATTGTGCAAGACCATCCCGAGGCCGATGGCGCATTGTTTGTGCCGGTACTCCTAGGGAGCGACAAGACGACTGTCTCGGTAGCTACCGGGCAAAACGACTACTACCCGCTCTACATGTCCATTGGAAATATACATAACAATGTGCGCCGGGCTCACCGCGAGTCTGTCATTCTGATTGCATTCCTCGCCATTCCGAAAGGTATGAGGCTGTTCTATTCTGATACTTGCGGCATTACTGATATCTCTGGCCTGCAGCGGACCGCAGGCATGCTGATACTCCTGCTTTCCGGAGATTTCGGAGACAGCTGTTTCACAGCAGCCTCTCTGCGATCCTGCAGTCGCTCAAACCAGGCATGACTGTCCCTGAAGTTGCGAGATGCCCAGACACCCATTATCGCCGTGTAATCTGGGGAATTGGTGCCTACATTGCAGACTACATGGAGCAGGTGCTCGTCGCTTGTATTGTTCAGGGCTGGTGTCCCACGTGAGTCCACTTCCTGTGCACGTTCGTCGTCGTGTGTTCTAAGTCCCTTTCAGTTGTCTTAAGCCTTCTGGCCAGCTTGACGCTCCCAGGGCAGGTGACAAACGTTCCCGCATGCACACAGAGGCTCTCATACGCACGTTTGAGCCAAGCGTTCTCTGGGATGACTATGGAGTGCTCCCGGACGTCGTGGTGCGTATCCCTATGACTCCAAACACTTCCACCTGCAGCTAATCTCTGCTATTAGCCCTTCACGAACGACTTCCCACGAGCCGACATCTATGAACTCCTTTCCGGTGACCTCTTACATCAACTGATCAAAGGGACGTTCAAAGACCACCTAGTGACGTGGGTTGGCCAATACCTCATACTGGAGCATGGTGAGGCTCGAGGAAAGGAGCTGCTCGACGAGATAGATAGGCGGTAGGCATAATCACTTGCATCTCGCCTTACTGAAGCCGAGTTGAATGCCCAGCGGACTGATGATGTCGGAATCCCACAGGCTCTCTCTTGTCCCTCCATTCCCTGGGCTACGGCACTTCAAGCAAGGTCGCGATTTCAAGCAATGGACCGGTGATGATTCAAAGGCGCTGATGAAGGTAGTAAGCACCATGCAGTCCCGCGATCCTAAGCAATGACCGACTGAACACTATTCCAATAGATCTACTTACCCCCGATTGCCCACCTGCTCCCATCCAAAATGGTTCGCGCTGTCGCCTCATTCCTGGAACTATGCTACATCTGCCGGCGTAATGTCATCTTGGAGTCGGATCTTCAAGGCCCGTTCAATCATGCACGAAGCCGCTTTCATGCCGACCGCAAAATCTTCCAGGACACCCTCGTGCGACCTGACGGTTTCTCCCTCCCCCGGCAGCACTCCCTCGAACACTACGACCAACACATCCGCAACTTCGCTGCGCCCAATGGTCTCTGTACCTCGATCACCGAAGCGAAGCACATCAAGGCGGTGAAGGAACCGTGGCGTCGTTCGAATCGCTATGAACCTCTAGGCCAAATGTTGCTCACCAATCAGCGACTCGATAAACTCGCAGCTGCACGAGCCGACTTCGAGGCCCGTGGCATGCTCGAGGGCACCTGTCTTGGCGACATCCTCACCACACTCCAAGCACTGCTCGACGACAGCCCTAATCGCACACCGGACTCGGCATCTGGCAATCAAGCTTCACAGTTGTCAGATCGAATTGAAGGCTCCGGAGGTCATGCTGCCGACTGCTATTCTGACGAGCTGGATGAAAGTTCCCGCCTCGATCGTCCTCATGCGGATGAAATGCGTGACGATAACGAAGCTCTGTCCCAGGATAGTGGTGACGAAGTCCCCGTTGCTCCTGCGTCCAGTTCAAACCCCCTTGACGATGCAGACGACGACGACGAAGCTGGCCTGGAGGATAGTGGCGTAGTTCCGGGTCCACGACTGAGTGGGTTCGTCGTCCTCCCACAAAAGCACCGTAAGTACTACTACAGTGTAATCTTGACAAGAACACAATGCTCACGCCTTGCTCCATTCTCTTACAAGAGCGTCGCTATCCAAATACACTTTCGCAACTGAGCACATTCATCGGTGTTCCGAATCTCTGCACGCTGGTTGCTCGTTTCCTGTATCAGCAGAGGCACCCGAAGGATGACCTGCCCGATGACGAAGACCTTCTCCCCTGCCCATCGAATGCTCGAGTGCGGGTCTACCACTCTGCAATTGCAACCTTCTACGCCCCCAGTGACCCGTCTGGAATTGGTGGGATGCACCGGGAGCACATCCGGGCGACACCTTCCTGGCGCAAAGGTCCACCGCGCTACGATTGCGTCTTCATCGGGAAAGACCCACACGCCGATGGGTTCCGAAGTCTTCATGCCGCTCGGGTACGCCTCTTCTTCTCCGTCTTTGCTCCGCCTTCAGAGATCGACAGTGAACCTGCTTGGGTCCCATGTGCCCTTGTGGAATGGTTCTCGCCTGTCGGGGATGAGCCGGACGAAGACACGGGGCTATGGGTGGTTGAACCGGATTATGAACCGGATGGAACGCGCGCACGAGATGTTGTTCATCTCCAGAGCCTCCTGCGCACAGCGCATCTCATTCCCGTGTTTGGCAGGGATCCCACCCCAACCCAGCTCAAACAGCATGAGGTACTGGACTCGTACCGTGCATTCTACGTTAACAAGTACGCAGACCACCATGCGCACGAGATTGCTTATTAGGCATCACATCTACTTAGTTTCGTGCTGCTAGATACAATATGCTTGCGCGAACGTGATACATACGCGAATGTCAAGGCGTGTACCTAGGGATGATGCTCGTATATCTATCTCACTACAAATATCGACCGTCACCATGCTGCTGCCGATTCGAAGTGACCTGCCATATGAGTCAATCCCTGGAATGTTCGACTAGGGTAGCCCGCACGCACCTGAGGCAGCAGAAGCTGTCCCACCTTCTGCTGATAGCACTCTCATGAGCGACCACACACCAGACTCTGACCGTCGAGACAGCCCAGAGCCCCCGGAGCCGGCCTTCCACGTACGGACTTGTGATGTTGAAGTGACAGAGGAAGAGACGAAAGCCACGGTAGTTATTGAACCCCGAAGGCCGGGGCCACTGGTACGTCCTTGAGGACTCAGACCCTGAAAACACACTCACATCGAGGGGAGACGATTACGCTATCTGTGAGCAATAAGCAGAACACACCTGGACAGAACCGAACCTCTCCTGCACTCGGGAGTGCCGCCCCAGACAACTCGTCGCCTCCGAGCCCAACCCGAACGAACCCCTATCGCAGAGTCATCAATGCTCTCTAGTAGGTTATCCGTTTGACGAGCTATGCCACCAGAAAGAGTGACAGTGTCGGAAGCCACTTCATCCCAGATCTAAGGTCAAACTCACCGACGACAGTTGATGACAGCCTCGAGTTGTCCGAAGCCAGTGCGCTGAGTATCAAAGACAGCTCTGAAACGGAGAGTGAGATGACAGACGAAGGGAGACTACCGTTCCCTACAGTCACCGCCCCGCCTGCGGATAGACGTGAACCATTTGTAAGTGCCTTTACTTAGCTATGAAATAATCTGGACATACCAACTCCGCCTCGGGACCCAGAGCACTCCGGAGTCAGTACGCAAACGTCCGCGAACACCTCCTCCCAAGTATCCAAAGAGATGGGCCGCACCAGCATATGACTGCATGGATCCTACGCTGCGATTCATCAAGAAGCGCAAAACACAGTAGATGAGGTGCCATGAGGTAGAGTAGGACAGACAAGATAGGAAGTATTGAATCAAAGTTGCCAGTAGTCCCATGCACATTGAAGAAAGAGAGACAGAGAGATACGCGGGCGCCGTTTCGACCCGGTCGCCCAAGCCTGCCTGCGAGCGCCTGCCTGCGAGCGCCTGTCCCCGCACAGGCACCTAAAGCTCAGAGTGAATGTCCCCTCACTGAGATCGGGGCTGAAATTGTTAAGGAAAATCATCTGTTGTAGGCTACTCCCTGGACCCCAAGGGGTAATCTCAGAGGTTCAAATTCTGGGTCCAAGCAGCTCTGAAGCCTACAGGAGAGCCTCCGTTGGACACTATGAAGCGCCCGTTGCGGGCTTGCAGCGAGCATGATTAGGGCACTTCCTTACCATTCTCTACTCGTAAACCTCTCATGACCGAGAATACATCACACTCTACCCACAATAACTGCCCGGAGCTGAACCCGGCTTCTCGTGTATGGATGCGCGATAGGGAGCAATACTCGGCGAAGTCAAAGGAGTCGGTCAGCGCCGTCTCGCCGAGGATTGAGCCGGGATCGCTGAGCCGGGATCGCTCGCGCTGCCACCTTTGTCGGATCGTCGGACGGATGAGTCACTGAGCGCCAGTGAATGGGTGCTGTGCGCGATTGTGGTGTCCACTCGAGCCGGCGACGGAGGCAGCGGAGGCAGCAAGGTGTTGGGACTATTCTGCGTGTTCGCGCTTGGCCTTCAACACGAACAGCCCGTGGATGCCGGATGTCGTGCGGATGTGGGCGCACAAAACCGAACGTGCGACAGTGTTGAATTGCAGAGGCTGAGAATGTCGACTGAGAGGGAGTACGAGGCGGGAGTGCTAGTGGTGAGGGGGCGCAGTCATGCAGCCTGAGCGGAAGGCAGTCAGCACTTACTATGTGACAAAGGCCCACAATGCGCACGCACCTGGGGCTGTACCAGAACCATGAATACCTTGAACACAGCCTCCACCAGAGTTGCACACGTGTGCACTACTGCACGATCCTCCAGCCAGCCTGACGGTGAAGAAGCACCAGTACCTGAGAGGCACAAAAAAGGGTGTCAGTGGACGAGATCGATGCCTGACAGCGATAACAACTGACCTAGTACAATTCAAGAGCATCTGAAGTGTTTGTGCTGTGTTCCAGAGCCAGAGGTACGAAGGTAGAGGGATAGCTCGATAGAGGAGGTGGAATGCGCGCGAAGAGCAGAGATGTGGCACCAAGGCAGTTGGGCTGCACCGCGGCAGGAACGGGCGGGGATCCCACCGGGAGTCCAAGTGAGATCCGCACCGCCCATGGCCTCGGTGTGCAATTGCAAGCAGCAGGTGGCTGCGACACCACCGCTGTGCCCGTACCTGCCATTGGTGTGGGTTCTGGTCACTGCAGAAGCTGCACAGTCGACGTGGACGCGAAGTTCAACTTCGGAGATCACGTGGTCGTCGAGGCCGGCATGGGAGCGGCCGGACCGAGCGCCCGAGTGCAGAGTGCATGCGCTCTTGCGGAGACCGGGGCAGAAATTGTTAAGGAAAATTACTGGTTCCAGGCTGCAGTGTATACCCCAAGGAGTCAATTGAGAGGTTCATATTCTGGGTCTGAGCGGATTGGAGCTGTGGGGGAAACCAGCGGTTGTACTCTTCGAAGCGCCCGTTGCGGGCTTGCCGCGAGCATCAAGGCGCTTCTGACTTCATGATCTGCTACCTTTGACTAGGCATGACCGCCGTGCCTCTGTCCCGCCTCGCGTCTCACTTCTTGGCTGCTACACTGGGCAGATATATGACTTGAAACTTGACTGTGTTGCTTCCGTCCGACACACGCGCACACACCTGCTTATCCTCATCAATCCGTCCAAACCCATGCTCGCGCACCACTGGCTGAAGTTCGTGTGGTGCTTCGCCCCCAGCGGGGTTGTCAAGCTCAGGCCACATGGTGAGTATGTTCTGCTGTTGTCTTCGCGACGCGACACAGTCAATGCGTTCTCACTTGCGCTCCAGTTCTGCTGTCCATGCATGCAGCATTAATCGACGGGTGCCGCCTCTCCCACTCGCGCGAGGTCCTCCCGCAAGAAGACTTCAAGGGCTGCGCGGAGCTCAAGGGCCTCTGCGACTAGTACGTCTGTATGACCTCCCTTTTCTCCTCTTCTCCGTCTCCCCTCGTCGTCGGCCTTGTAGTCCTCGCAGACCTTGAAATAAACGATCAGCGTCGAGCGTGAGAGCCTGCGCATTCCGAGAGTTCAAGGGCCTGTGCAGCGAGATCATGTCGATCCGCGCCATCTTGGAGGCGCCCTGGGTGGACGTGTCTGACACTCCAATTGTCCTGCTGTTGGTGGGGCTGGACGCAGGTCAGCACGTCGAGATGGGCTCGTGATAGCGCAGAGGTGCCTCCTGGGTATGTGAGTCTGAGGCGCACGCGCTTGAACCTGAACAACTTGAACACTATCTGTACTACTAGTATTATAGAGGCGGTATGCACTGGCGACTATGACAGTGTCCTATTAGGACTGCAAGCTGCACATGTGAATCTCGAGAGCGTTGGAGTGCATCCGGAGTTGTCTTGCATCGGATCCACCAATATTATTGCGCTGCTTGGTGGAATGCCGACCATTCAGCTGAGTGACCAAGTCGCCACAAGCCGCTGCCAGAAGGTAAGTCATGCCAAGGAGGGACAAGGAGGGGTAAGCGCGAAAGTTCTAGTAAGGTGTGACCAGGGTGTGACCTTTTGCTGATGCCAGAGATATGTATGGTACTCCGCTGCCTTGTATCCGCTCGAGATCTTCTCGGCGATATTGCGGGGCGCACGATCAAAGAATCCTGGCAGATATGACATCGCGAGCTGCACCTGGACACCGTGCGCTGTCCATGCGGCGCCCTGCAGGACAGCGAAAGGCCACGTCTTCGCGCTTGTCGCTGTACTGCCTTTGATGACTCCGCGCCAGATGCTGATGAGCAGGTCAGGCATGTTGAGATCCGTGAGATGCATGAGGTCGATGCTAGAGCCCAGGGGGGAAGGGAAAGCGCGAGAAAACCCAGAGAATATAGAAGGCTTCGAGATGCCTGTCGCCTTCCGGACAAGCTTGTACTGGTTGTCGTTCTCAGCAGCAATGACGCGCGCCAAGTTGGCCTGGTATTCCTCGATAGATGTAGCAGGGATAGAAGCAAGAGAGACGTCGCCATGATCACAGCCAGGTACATCGTAGTTGTCGGGTTTGAGGAGGACAGGGTAGTAGTGAGGACACCCCGGCTTATGCCGTCCAATGAGCCCACAGTAGATCCGGCAGCCCCGACAGCCGTGATGTCCGACGGTGCCCTCGAGCGCAGCCATCGCAGGTCCATCAGCAGCGCGTAAGAGAAGGAAGACCCTTGACAAGACACGAGACCGAAGATGAGCATTCCAGACGTGCAGACCCTCGCGCATCAAAGCAGAGACGTGGTAGAAGCTCGGGAACATGAACGAGTCCAAGTCCTCCGGATGCTTCGGCCCAGGGATCACGAGAGCCGGCAAGACGTAGGGTTTCTTGTACCGCAGCTCCGGGTCAAGGTTCGGAACGAGCCACAGTCCAATCCAACAGTCGGACTCCTTGTTCTGATAGAGCTGCGCGCCGTCGATCGAGAAGACGAGCAAGATATCGTGAGGACCAATAGTACCGTCAGCCACAGCCTCCAGAGCTAGAGAGCCAGCAGGGAAGTCGAAGTACTCAGACACTGGCTGTCCGGCAGGAGTCCGCGCCAGGATGGCAGTAGCTGTCTCATAGAAGTACATCATCCTCTTGGCAGATTCAGGCGTACGGCAGAGGGCCTGAAGCTGCGCGCCGGGTAGGATACTAGTGAAGTGCTGGCGGGCGACCTTCTGGCCGGCTTCGCCCTGGATAGGACAGTACCGTGCCTCTCCGCAGCTCGGACACTTGTCTAAGTTCGCCCGCGGCCCGGTATAGCCAACGCAACTGTTGATGCACATGTCGTGGCGCTGCGAATATATTCCTGTGATCTTCTCGATGGTGCGCTGGACCTACAGACCAGAGGCGTCAGTGTGTCACGCACGACTCGCAAGAACGCAGAGTAAATGCCTTGTAATATGATAGAACCTGCACTCCCGCGGGGTGGCGTGCAAGAGCATCTCGCACGGCATTATACGTCTCTATGGACGCGTTTCCAACGCCTAGATAGAGCTCTATTGAGAGAACAACGTCCGGATCGTCGATTGTGAGCTCTACTTCCGGAGGATTCCGCAGTTGCTCGAGGAGTTCTTGGTCCAGTCCACTGTCGTCCAGGCGAGCATGCCGGAGGAGCCGAATATACTCGAGAGCGATCCTTACATCTTCGCGCTTGACGTCAATGAAGAGCTCTTCGCTTTCGGCGGGCAAATCGGTGCTGGCGCGTGAGGAATCGTCTGGAATATCTGGAAGGGCGTGAGGCTGAGAGGATGGAGAGGAGGGCCGTGGGTCGCCCCGCGATGAGTCCGGCGCCGCAGAAAGGTTATCTGGGCCCAATTCCGCGCCCGTGTCCTGCATCTGCCCTCTGAGAATTTCTGGTACGACTGAGTCGTCGAGTTCTAGATGCCCGGAGCCTGTCTGAATGGGAATGTGAGTTTTTTGAAGAGCGACGGCATGCCTCCACAAACTGACTGCACGTTGCGCGTCGTTCAATATCTCACTGGCATGCAAAGCGTCTATACCATCCAACTCAGCTTCCATATTTGCCTGGACACGCTTGCGTTTCCTCCGTCGGGCTGGTGCACTACTGTTTGAGGCTGCGACGACGTCACGCGCATCTTGGAGGGCCTGCGGGTTGCCTGTGGCAGCCGCCAGAAAGTCACCGACAGGTTGCAACACCAGTCTGTATTTGCGATGGTCGTACCACTGCCTCAGAGATACCTCGGCGCGACCATGACATTCCACCATACAGGTGCATATCAGCCGCCGTGCTGAGTCCATCAGCGAGCTTTACCGGCAATTCAGAGAATGGCGCGAGGGTGCAGTAGTAGGAGGATGTGTGGTAGGATACAAGCAGACGTACAAGTCTGGTCGGGAGAAGAGAGCTGAGCGGAAGCGATTCACCGACATACATTCTCTCTATATGCGTGCGAGCTTGAGTGATCTGCTCCACGAGCAGGTCGAGCACGGCGTACATCGAGGCGGAAGTCAAGGAGGTGCCGTTAAATTAGCGCCCGTTACAGAAATGCTCAGAAGACACCAGCTTTTGCTGCGCGTGCCAGATAGTGTCGGGAGACGCCAGGACGTGCCAGACCGATTTCTCACCGGGCTTGGCTCGTACAGCGTATCAGCCACCGATACCGAAGTGACGTCACTGCCAGTGCTAGATGCGCTCTGAAAGCCTCCGATAAGTACGCTGGAATAGCTTCGAGTCACACAAGCTTACCTCACCTAGTGCTGCCGTGGGCCCAAGGCGGCTTGAAGGCAAGGTGCGACTTGACTTGACGGCATCTCGGCATGACCGCCTTGAAGCACCGTGAGGCGACCGTGAGTTGCCTTGCGAGTTGCTTCGGGTCGATTCCAAGAGCCGGCACGTCCGTGCCGGTGGGCGTCAGAGCTTGGGAAGGTCACGTTCATTTCTCACGATCCCTAGTTAGCGCCCCGCCCATGCGATAGCGCTCGAGGTCTGCGGAAGCAGGCAGGGCAGCGTAGGCGGGCGCTTACCTTGCGAGGCACTTCAAGGTGACCTTGAAGCGCTTCAATGCACCAAAATTTCGAAGTCCGACGCCGTGAAGCGACCTTGAGCGTGACTTGCGGCAGCACTAACCTCACCACTGAAGCATGTAGAACGCGTTGTATATATACTTGCGCGATTCGCACAGCATGCGCGAAGAATTCTGCAGCAGTCCAGATGCTCTCCTACGTGGGATCGGCCTGCTATGCAGCATTATCGCGAGTCTTCGGGACGTCTGCGAGCCACCGTGAGTTGAGCAAGCCTGTGAAGGTCTTCCTAGTCGGCGCGACAGGTCTAGTATTGCAAAACGCTGTCAGAGGAGGCCTAATCACTCACAGCCGAATGCAGGATATATCGGAGGATCCGTCCTCACGGACTTGCTCAATACCAAGGAGGACTCAACTCTGGACATAACGGTCCTAACGCGTAGTCCGGAGAAGGCGCAGCTATTCGAACGTTTTGGCGTCAGTACGGTAGTAGGATCCCTGGACGACGTCGAGAAGCTGGAAGCAATCGCCGAGCAGTCCGACGTGGTCATTGAATGCGTACGCGATTAGTGATGTACTTACCTTGTAGGGCTGCGCTGATATTACCCAGGCAGATGCGGACCACATCGCTTCGACGAAGGCCTTCCTAGCGGGCTTCAGGAAGAGATACGAGAAGACGGGCAAAACGCCTCTGCTCATCCATACGGTATGGCTACATCGACAGCAGTTCGGACTACGCTAACCTGGGTCACAGTCCGGAACAGGTATGTCGGCCGCGATTCCATGGTAGTCCGTGATCTCGAGCCTGGATATTGAATAATTAATGTATAGCCGTCCTGAACGACAATGCCGCTGGTATGTACGGCACCGACACCATCTACTACGACTCCGATCCGGAGCAGCTGGAGGCGATCCCGCCGACCCAGCCGCACCAAGCGGTACACAAGACAGTTGTAGCCGCAGACAAAGAGGGTACAGCATGTCCCGCCCTTCTATATGTCTCCGTCAGCGTTGACATGAGCGGCAGGATATGTGAGGACGTACATGATACTGCCCCCCACGATCTACGGGCTTGCCTCAGGGCCGCTCGTCGATGCCGGGATCATACATCGACGTTCGAACCAGATCCCCGCCCTCATTCGAGCGAGCGTAGATCGCCGACAGGCCGGCATGGTGGGCGCGGGGAAGAACTTCCATCCCAATGTGCACATCGACGACGGTGCGCTTCCCGCCATATCTCGATCCGCGTGGGCTGCGCTGACTGCAGCGGCGTGCCCATATACAGTTGCGCAGTTATACCGGACGATCCTGGAGTCGGCGCTGTCCGGCGCGGACATCGGGCACGGAAGGGAAGGTTATTACTTTGCGGAGAACGGCGAGCACAACATGCTCGATATCGCGAAGGCTATGGGTGCCGCACTGAAGGACATGGGTCTTGCGGTCACGGTGGAGCCCTCGACATTCACGAAGGAGGAGCTGAACAAGTACTTCGGCGGCGTGAGTGTGCCCCGAGTCGCTGCGGACGCGATTGAGATCTGACCGGACCATGGTGCGACAGTCCGAGAGCCTGGGAACGAACGTCCGCTGTCGGGCAGAACGGTCCCGCACCATAGGATGGAAGCCCGTGAAGACGACCACAGATATGCTGGCCAGTATTAGACCAGAGATTGAAGACATTCGACGAGGAGGGCGGTGATCGACCCGCTCTCGAGGGGGCTGGCGATGCCTAGAAATCATGAAGCATGCCGCAAACCAGGTTGGTGATGGAACTTGGGATGCCCCTCATGGGCGGTGTCGAGACGTCCTATCACGGTGTAGTCATATCCTTCCGGAAGCAGGAGGCCGCAGTTCAGGTTGATGAAGTGGTGAGGTCGGATGTCAGTGACAATGTTCGAAGGCAAACGGAGCAGGTGCACATTTGAGGGCCAGTCTGGAGTTGCTGAGCATGCTCCACTTGTGGCCACTCTGGTACTTTATTACGATGGTCACCAGCGAGTGACAGTGGAGGTCAAACGGCCGCGCTGTGATCATCATCGTTCGGCGGTTGGGGCCGTGCGCCGTCTGATACGAGGTGTTTCGTAAGGTGAGCAGTACACGCGCGTCTTCGGATGCTCAGAGAGACCTCGTAGTGCATGGGCAAGGGTATTACCAGTCAGTCCCGCGAGTGCTGGTGGCCGGTCTGGGACGAGAGAGCGTCGGGCCTGCGCGACGTCGGTGTGGCGGAAGCGCAGGGGCGGGCCGCATTGAGCCGGAAACGGTATGGTCGCGAACGGCGGTGATGCCGGACGGCTGTTTCCATTTCGAACGAGCGCCTGTGGGTTGTGTTGTGTGATGGGAGTGCGAGTGCGCGGGCCATCTTCTGCCATCCCCTTCCAGTCCTCCCTTCCTCACCGCACACTCCGTCGACCAAGACGACGAGGAGACTCTCGGCCCCGTTCTCTCCCCTCCGCGGGCTGCCTCCTTCCGCCCTCCTCCCGTTTTCTCCTCCCAGGTGAGCCTAGCGATCCTATGCGGCCGTGCATCTTATGATCCAACTCAAACTCATTACGTGCCCGGCACATCTCGCTTCTCAGCTCGTATTTCAGTCTCTAATCACCGCCCTGCCTCTCGCAGGCGTGTTCCCCCGTCGCTCCTTTCTCTCATCCTCCACCCTGTCACCCCACTCTCCCCCGACACGCCATGCATATCGCGGCACCCCACCTCAGAGTACGCCAGGCTGACATTCCTGGCTTCTCTGGAGCTGCGACCGTGTCAAGCACCCCTGTCGACACTGCTCTGGCCTTCGACACATCGGCGGCGACCATCCATATCTCGGCCAGCGCCCCGCCTCTCGCACCCAACCAGCAGATCACTCTGACGTCCTCTGCGCCGCCCACCTCGACGCCCGTGCCGACAACCTCTGCGTCAGCAGCCGCTGATGTGTCCTCCGCTGCCTCGAAAGGCCATCAGATCCCTCTGGGCACCGTCATTGCCATCTGCGTAGGAGCATTCATTGGTGTCGTAGCCATCATCTGCCTCGTCTATGCTTGGTTCAGGCGCTCGACGGACAAGCTCTCTGCGGCGGCTCGGAGGAACGCCGAGGGTGAGGCAGAGCAGCAGCGCACCCGTGGCAAGGACTTCAACAAGCTCAGCGACTCGGAGAAGCCCAGGGGCGGCAATGCTCCGCCTCCCTCACCGGGAGCGCGTGAGCACCTCCCGGACTCTGACGAGAAGAACTTCTCGATGTTCAAGAAGTCGACGCCGAGCGTGCGCACCGCATACACGGCCAAGACGACGACGGACGAGGACCAGCTGATGGACCTGCCCAAGCTCGACTTCACAAAGTACCACCCCTCGCTCGCACAGGAGCTCGCGCTCGAGCACCCGGACAAGCCGTTCGCCGCGCGCCAGGAGAGCGGCGTGTCGTGGGACGGCGAGACGCTCGGCGACGACTCCTTCCTCTCCATGCGCTCCGTGCGCGTCGAGTCCGGCACGATGTCCCCGACGATGGTCATGGCCAAGATGACGCCGCCCGCGACCGCCTCCGCGATCCACCGCTGGGAGTCGGCCGAGGTGCTCAACGCGGACGAGGACCATGACCACGCCCAGGCCTCGCAGTCGCGCAATCCCTTCGCCGAGATGGCGGAGGAGCGCCGCTCACGAAACAACCCGTTCTTCAACGCGCAGGAGATGAACCGGAACAGCAGGGCGATCCGCAGCCGGAGCAACAGTCGGGCCAGCCGTACGAGCCGTGCGCAGAGCCTCGTCCGCCCCGAGAGCCGTGTGACGATGCCGAACACGAACCCCTTCCTCGACATGCAAGATTCGCTGCCTGTCTCCGCCACCGAGTCGCACACGCCCGAGGCCCTGTTGTCGCCCACCGCCGGCCTGCCGCTCAAGCCGTCGGTCGCTAGCGGTGCGTCTGCACAGGCCTTCGGCAACGAGCGTGCGATGGCGTCGCTCATCGCCGCGCTGGACCTGTCGAAGGAGGAGGTCGAGGAGCGGCTGCGTGTCGTCTCGATGCAGGGCTCGACGATCTCCGCGTACTCGGAGAACGACGAGTCGGACATCGCCACCGTGCGCGAGTTCCCGCTCCCGCCAGGGACGACTGCGCACTCGCCTTGATAATGTGCCACCGTCGCCACCGCCGCCGACACCTCCGACTCTTGTTCACCTCCTTCCCGCGGGAGTTGCCCCGTACCATTGAGCTGAGCGCGTGCGCCGCCGTCCCTTCCTTGAACAGCGCTTGACGCCCGCCTTTGCCTTCTTGCTACTCGAGTCTGGATGCACTCTCCCCCCGTTGCCTTGCCCTGCCCTGCCCTCCTGCCCCCACCTCCTGATGTACGTGATACGTGGGTCATGATCCGTCGACGCCCCAGTCCCCCCACCCGCTGGCTCCCTCAGTTGCCCTCGGCCGAGGCACGGACCGTTCATACTCGCTTCGTCTTCATATTCCCCTCCCCCCAACCCCTCACGCGCCCTCGCCGCCGCCCGCCCGTATGTATCCCTCCCCCGGCCCCTCCTCCCCTCCGCCCCGCTTTGTTACCCCACAGGAGGGCTCGCGCTTCTTTGTTCTCCGCCCTCCTATGACTGCAGGTTTGGTTTTAGTGTACTACATATCGCTGATTTATTTATAATTCGCCGCGCGCGTCTCCGTCTCCGTCGTGTCGTAAAGTCGTTGGTAGCCTCCCCCGCCGTATGTCCCCCCTCGCAATGCGATTCGCTTGCACTCCCCCCACAGGACCATGCCGGTGCTGCTCTTCTTGGACGGAGGCCGCGCGAAGTGGAATCGACCCTTGATGAGCAACGAGGAGATGGTGATGGGACACTGATAGGCAGAGGTGCGTCCGAGATGATCAATGGTGCAATTGGTGAGTAGCTGTACTCCGAGCCCTCCGTATCCGGAGTCGCATCACCCCTTTGCACCTGAACTCGGCCACCACCCTTCAGGCTCCTGAGCAGCCTGGTCTAAGACAATGTCCAGTGCCCGGTGACCGTCAGACCCAATGGACGAAACGTCTGTGTGGCGATGGCGTCACTCTGCGACAATGTCCAAACTGAAGAAGTCGAAGGTGGCTCGGGTATACCCATGACACCGGAAGCGAGCCTTCGCTGTCTGCGGGCTAATCGTCCGCCCGCCTGAACTTCAGTAGGTCGCTCGTTGAATGGCATGTGTCTCACAGAACATGCAGTACGAACATGCACGCCAGAGGCAGAGATGGCTGAGCGGGTCAATATTGTGTTCGAACGGCGCGCACGGGTGTATCTTTCTTCGTCCTCCGGAGCTGCCCCTCGAAGCAATGCACGAGCGTTCTCCGAGCCACAATTCCTGCAGAACAGAGTATCTGGGATAGCGTTCGCGGTGATGTCCCTCTGTTCGCCTGCGAAGCATCTGGAGAGAGCAGTGCCGATTTTGATGTTGAAGATTGCTTGACTGTCAACTGGGGTCATGTCAATGAGACTGGCAGCGTGGGTGGACGAGAATAGACGCGGAAGTATTTTGCCACATTGCTCTTCCCAGCACCGTACGCGTGTATGAGACCGTCGATGTTACTGGGATACGTCAGAGCAAGACGCGACATAAGACATGCTCGACTGGCTCGCATGAACGAGGCCGAGAAGAGGAGGAGAGAGCAGCGTCGGGGGGTCGGGTCGGTGGAGATAGCTATATATGGGGACGAGCGAGGTGGCGATCGGAGGACGGCCCATGGTTACGGTACGCGTGCACGGTTCGGATGACGGTCGATTCAATTTCGAGGGCGATGGCAACGCGTGGTTATATGCCCTCACTCTATCAACCTTGTTCCCTCTCCCTCATCTCCTCCCTCACCTCAGCCAGCCCGCCCCGTCCTCGGCGTGCGTTCCCCGGCTGTCTCTGTCCCTCGCTCGCCGTCTCTCCGGACACGGCCAAGCTGATTCCGTCACGTCTCGCCTGGACACGTTCCGACCCGCACATCCGTCATTCATTTGCTTCCACGCCATTCCTTTCTGACCAACGTACCGCCCTGACAAACAACAACACGACCCCTCTGTCAACCATTCCCTGTAGAATCACCTGATTCCGAGATGGCTCCCTACGTATCCGCGCGTCTGACTGCACGCAACAACTATCCCACTGGCGAAGACAACAGCCTGAACGGAATCGTAGTTGCTGGCATCGTCGTGGCCGCCGCCATCGGCGTCGGCGCAGCTATCTGGCTTACCATCCGCTGGTACCGCAAACACTCCGCCGACAAGCGCGAAAAGCGTCGCGGGTCCGCGTTCGTCAATTACACCGGATCGGACGGCGAGAAGGATTCCTTGCCGAGGTGCGTGTCGTGGTCATTCCGCTGCTGCGGCCCTTGGTTGAGGATGTGTGGACGTACTTAGCGCCCGCTCGAACCTGCCCGTCAAGGGTACCTTCTCACGCGACCAGCTGAACAGCGCCGTCGTCATGCCCGAGAGGGCCGTCCTCCGACCCGGTGCATCTCGCGATGAGATCATCGAACACTACACCGCTGAGGGCAAGCTGCCGAGACCGTTCGCGCCGTTCGCGCCCAAGCTCACCATCGACACCGAGCTGGCCGAGACTGCAGACAGGGCCGCTCTCGACTCGGGACGACCCTCATCGACCGCGTCGTGGCTATCACCCGGTCTCCTCGCGGGCAGCCGCAACTCGCGCATGTCCGTCATGTCCACCGTCTCCTCGCTCGGCGGGACCACGCAGAAGAAAGTCCGGCAGGTCTTCGACCCCGTACTACCCGACGAGTTGGTCGTAGCGCTCGGCGAGTCCTTGACGGTCGTCCAGAACTTCGACGACGGCTGGTGCATCGTCGGCCGCGACAGCATGCTCAAGCCTGGCGAGGTCGAGCTCGGTGCCGTACCCGCATGGTGCTTCCTCAAGCCCATGAAGGGCCTCCGCGCAGAACGCCCCATGCGTGTATCAAGTTTGGGCGTAACCGTCAACCTGGATGCGCCCCCGTCACTAGACCCACGCGACAACGTCATGTCTTGGTCCAACTTCTGATCTCGCCGCCCTGCGTATCTGCTGTAGCCTGCTCTCGCCCCCCCTTCCCTCCCTACCCCCCGACATAATCCGCATCGATCCTCCAAAATACCCGGTGCGCCTCCTGCGACACGCTGTGCCACCATACCCTTCCCGCGCCCACAGCGCGCTTCCGTTCATTGTTCCATGGGTCTCCCATGCAGACTCTCCCCGGAGGAATTAGTCCCTGGCGCGGCGTTCACTGCCCTCACGCTTCGCCCTGCGCCAAGTCCCGCACTTCTCGCAGACCCCCGCCAGGCACTTCGTTCTGTAGTATATCCCGCTCCGACTTCGCTCATACCACCACGCCGCTGTATACCGCATACCTTCGCTTACCCTTCGTTCCACCGTCGCATAGCTGCTCACCACGCTTGTTTCTTGCACGTCTTCTCTAGACCTCCGCATCTCCGCACCTCCGTAGCCCCGCTCTCGATGCTCGACTCCGTTGTTGCTCGCCTCGTCCCGTCTCGTCGATCTCGCAGTAATAGCGTACGTCACGCCGCGGTGCGTGAGGACGTGCGCCGTGTCCAGGAAGTGTTCGCAGTGTCAGTGACCGAGTTGGTAGCGTATGTACACGTCCGCTTTTTGTCGCAGCAGTCGCTTCGCAATGTATCTACTGTGCACGACCGGCCTTGACCTCTGTACGATTATTCAATCAATTATTTGCAGAACATACAGTGGGTATGCGACACTTCTTTTGCTGGCTTTAGAGTTGGACTTTCTTACTTCCTGTCGGCACTTGCCATGTATGTGCAGATCTGGATCGGGAAGCAAGGCGTTGAGTACACACGTGTCGGCGATCTCGTCCTCGATCAAACGCGACCCTGCACCACTCCGCTCATAGTTTGACTGCTGCCACCACGGTCCACAACTCTGTTCATAACTTCGACAGCAGGCGTCCTTATCTCGCATTAGCATGTCCGCACCACCCCCACCCACGCCGAAGCACATCATCCGGAGCCACATCGCCCAAGTCAACGTCCTCTACATCTCCCCCGACAACGAGCGCATCTACTCCGGGGACGCCGCCGGCACGGTCGTGATCACGTCCACCCGGAGCCTGCGCGCCATTGCGACGTGGAAGGCGCACACCGACGGTCTGCTCGGCGTGGAGGAGTGGGAGGCCTGCATCATCACGTCCGTTCGTCTATCCACTGAGCCTGACCAGCTTCTGGTGCGTGGGCGGATGGAGCTAACTCGTTGTGGTATAGGCATGGAAGAGATTATAAGCTGCATGTGTGGACGGGCGTGAGGGAGCCGTCGGGCTCGCTTGGAGGGTCCGCGGCTCTCCCGGGGCTGCAGACTCCGCAGCTGTGCTACTCGCTGGACGTGAATGCGTTGAATTACTGTCGGTTCTCTCTCCTGCCACTCCCCGAGGATGCGCAGACGGAAGAGCGAAAGGCCTTGCTTGCTGTTCCGAATTTGGTGGAGTCTGCCTATGTAAGTCCTGCCAGATGCACGAGAAGCGGGACACTGATACGTTAGCCTCGCTCTCTCTAGGCTGATTTATGGACCCTTCCCGGGAAGCAGAGGCTGCACGCCGCCATCGGGAAGGCAGGCCAGGAAGCTCCCGCGCCTGACGGACGAGGCGTACGGAATCCAATCGGTACACCATTTCAGCGAACTGCTATGACGCGTGAACTGACAATCTCGCAGGTATCATCATGTCGATGCACTTATCTTCCGTACCGCATCCACATGCCGCCGGGCGCACCCAGCTTCGGCTACTTTGCGGCTACGAGAATGGTAGCGTCACGATGTGGGGGTACACCCGCGAAGACAAGGACGTCTCCATCGAGGGCATAGGCTGGGAGTCCATGTGGTCCGTACGGTTACACGTCGAGTCAGGTGCGCATATACCGCTATGAGCCGACTCTTGTACTCATGCGCACTGTAAATGCAGTGATGGCCATGACTGTGTCTATGGACGGGTCGTTCGCGCTGTCGGTATCTGCGGACCACCTAATAGGCCGGTACAACATCGCGGTAAGACACATGCTAGCGGAGAGTGTGGAGTGGGTTCTCACGTCGAGCATAGGAAGCCGAAGAAGCCGCGGACCCCAAGGAAGCTTGTACAGTTCACAAAACCAAGTACCCGGGGAACGGGTCTGTCGCGATCAAGGACGACGGAAGAGTCTGCGCTGTGGGTGGTTGGGACGGCAAGTACGTAGCCATACGATTGTTACGTGCGTACTAGAAGCTGACTATGTGCGCAGGATTCGCCTCTACTCCACCAAGTCGTTCAAGCAACTCGGCACGCTCATCTATCATAAAAAGAACTGCCAATGTGTGGCTTTCGCGCGCTCACGACCGCACGCAGCCGATGACCCTGCTTCTGCGGCGGGCGCGGGCGGTGACGAAGACGACGACATGACAGAGCGCGAGAAAGCGGAGCGGACGCGGTGGCTGGTCTCTGGCGGTCAGGATAGCAGGGTGGCCATATGGTCCCTCATGAACTTCGGGAAAACGTGATACGTTTTGCACCATTCCGCACTAGCGCCTCCCTTCCTTGCGCATTCTGATCCATGTGTCCCCGGCGGCTGAGCGAGGCGCGCCCGATCTCATTGAAGGTGAGTCGAGAGGAAGAGAGCAAAAAGCATGTCCCAGGGAGGATTCGAGCCTCCGTCTTCACGGTATTGTGTCTCCACAACGTGACGATCTGACCACTAATCGACAGGGACCTTGAAGAGAAGGCCTATGCTTGCCTCCATATCGATAGCAGCGGGTAAAGCCAGGAGGCGGAGAAGAGGCGCCCATGCACAGGGATCTTCCCCAGATCGGACGATCTCGATCTAGGCTTCTAGCAAGACGCTAAAAGGATGGACCCGATATCGGGGCCTGCGAGGGTCTGTCATTGGTCTGTCATGCGAGCGGTTGGCGGGCGGCGTGCGGGGAGACACCAAATGCCACCATCTCGTCGACCGCGCTGACCTGCCAGTGCCCGATCGACCACGCAAATTTCCCCCGACAGGCCGAGGCGGACGCACGATGCCTGTGCCTAATAACATGGACCAGCTCGCCCGACACCGCAACAGGTACGGCTTCCGCGCGACTCTTCTTCTCTCTCTGGCCGAGCGCGAGTCTGAGCGCATCGTACTTTCCTCCTCTCTGCTAGGCTTGTCGGGATGTCCCTCTACTCGCTGCCCCTCAAGAAGTCGGCGATCACGCTCAACCTCCCGCCTACGCTCTATGTCGCCGGGGCACCCATAGAGGGCGAGCTGGAGCTCGACTACCAGCTCCTGCTCGACGATGACATCGAGAGGATCATCGTGGGGCTGGAAGGTACTATCCATACGTGAGCCTTCCATTACTCATGGCATTCTATCCATTCTCATACACATCACAGCAAGAACCGGACGGCTGCACAAGTCGAAACGTTCAAGGTCGGAACAAACGACTTCCTCAAGAAGATGATGACCCTCTGGGCGAGAGGGCGAAGTCCCCCGCCGCCCGAAGGCGACCACATCCTGCGCATCCCCTTCTCCATCCCGCTCCCGCCAGACGCCCCGCCATCCTTCGGTTTCGAGAGCTA
The DNA here is from genome assembly GCA_022385765.1 of Trametes cingulata. Taxonomy (NCBI): domain Eukaryota; kingdom Fungi; phylum Basidiomycota; class Agaricomycetes; order Polyporales; family Polyporaceae; genus Trametes; species Trametes cingulata. The sequence goes on along the minus strand of MU277984.1, from coordinate 783,721 downwards.
CATGAACGTCGCATACGTCCGCTACGCCGTCGAGGTCACCGGCGTGCGCACGGGCACCTTCGCCATCGACCGAACAATCAAGGTGCCCGTAGTGGTCGTCGCGCCCGATCCGCTAGGCGCAGCGCTCCGAGCAGAGCTCAAGATCGGATGGCAGGGCGACTGGGGAAGGATCAAAGCGGAGGAGAAGATACGGAAAATGCCTTGGGGCGATTATTCCACGGTCAAGATGGAGGTGCGTTTCGGCGTCCTGCGCACGATGTGACTAGCAGCCCTGATGCCCGGATGCTTACGCTAGCTCCTTGTACCACACTTGGACACTATCCCGCTCTTCACCGCCGTCCCGTACAGCATCATCATCACTACCCTGTCTGCGCCCACGAAGCGGAAAGGCCAGGCGCAGCCAGCAAAGGACATCTTCCCTCCTGTCCCGCGCAGCGCCTCTGAGATTGACTTTGAGCTGCGGCGACATGTGGACCTCCAGACGCCCTACTTCCCCTCGAACCCGGAGGAACACGTCGCCGACATCATCTCGAAGGCGCACGCGCCAGTACCGCCCGTGGACGTCGAGATCACCGACTACATCTGGGTCCCGGAGGCGGGGAAGGAGGACAAGGGCTGCTGGATGCAGGAGGCGACCTTCCACTCCAGCATGAACCTGCGGTACACGCCGACGTTCCTCACGGAGGAGATCAAAATCAAGGTTTGTCCGGCCTCCTTCCGGTGCTCTTCTTGACGCTCATGCGGTGATTTGCGCACAGTATACGCTGCACTTGAAAGTAGACTTCCCCGGGATGGGCAACACCTTGCGAGTTGAATTCCCCATCAATATTGGTTCCGGCGTCGAGGCCTCCGTGCCAGTGGACGAGCGCGCCCTGACACCTATGATGATCGACGTCCCTGCGTAAGCTCCATTGCGCCATCTCGCCATTCACCGTGCCGTGCTGACATCCACCGCCTCACGCAGGACGTACTGGGACCCCAGCAAGTGGACCGACCAGTAAATATGCATATGGGCTGTCGCCCGATACCCCGACCATTCCAACCTCCTCCTAATACGTCGCGATTGTTGTTGTACTGAAGGCCTAATCTGACTACGCAAGAGACCCGTGTAATGCACTGTACTATTACTCACTGACCCGTTATATGCCTCCGGTATCTGTCTACTGCGCATCTACTAGCATCCTATGCATCCCTGTCTGCTCTCACTTATCCGAGCGTGTTCCATCCGGAGCCTGCTTTGCGTGCTCAGTTTCGCGAGTACCGCATCAGAATCCCGACGCCATACCTCCAGGTACATCCGAGCCCGCCTCCCCTGCCTCTATCAAGGCCACGCGCCTCCCGATCCCTCGCTCGATCAGGGCACCCGCCAACGCGGCCGACCACGCCGCCCACAACGTTTACGCCGCGCAACGCAGGCCACGAGCCTCGCGACGGTGGCTGAGATCGGACGGACCCATCTGTCGAGACTCGATGCGGCCGGTGATCTATCGCCTTCGTTCTGTGCAGATTTCCGCCGCCGAGCGATTGGGTGGGTAGGATTTTGGGTGTGATCCGTCAGGGTCCTCGCTCGTTCCATGCTCGAGTCTGTCGAGGCTCGGGCAGGTCGGCGTGGCGAGCCGTGCGGTGTTTATGAGCGTCTCAGCTGGCGAGGGAAGGCGGGAGACCCGAGAGCCATGCGAGATGTGAAGGGCTGTCAAACATGTGAAGAGGCGGATGGAGCTCGAACGACTCGGGACGTTGTGCACTGAACTCTGTTTGGTCGCGGTACCACCACTGCCAGTGAAATGGATAACCTCTGAAATAGGTTGGTCGTCGCGACGGGAGGCGGTGTCTCGTACTATATCAAAGAATGGAATACGGGGTCTTCTCAGAAGTAATTATATCTATGTCAAGCCTGTTGGATCTCCATAGCTGGTAACACTCGAAGGCTCGCGGGTATCTGAACGAGAAAGCTGGGAAGTCCTCTCAATAAACATCCGTCTCAACGAAGAACCCACTTCTTGCCACCATCCTCGCCGTAGCTAGACACGGTGATCTGAACAGCGCACAGTCACACGTCATGTCCGAGGTGTTAGCTCTATACCGAGGAATGGCAACGCTGCAGGCCGGGCACGACGCTTGCACGCAGCTGTCGAATTGCCCTTCTTGCACGGGACGTGATTGGATCCGCTTGGCGTGTACCGCCATCCGCGAATCACACCCCGGACGGAGTGGAGACAATGCGCTGCGCGTGCAGTAGCACCGCACCTGCGCCCGCAGACGACGGGGCGATGTGCACTTGTTACGGGAGTCGTGTTGCCGGGATGCGACAAGACGCCGACGTCACCTCGTAGCGCTGCGCTGCGGTCGTGTGGACGAATGATAGGAGCGTTCAGTTGGAAGAGCGCACCGGGAAGGGGTCACCGGTCGAGACGCAGCGCGTCGACCTACTGTGTCAGATAGAGTGTGCCTGGGGCGGTCTTGACCGCGAGCGAGCGCGCGCGAGATGAGTCGTGCCGACGGTGAATACGGTACAAGTACATACAACGGATAACCTTATGGGTGTGGGAGCGGTGTCCAGGCACGCCCCGAGAACGAACCTTGGCGGCGGTTCGCGCCACAAACGCCACCAAGCCGCCGGGGCTGCCGGCCACTTCACGGAGGACGAGGCGGAGGGTGCCCGGGCACTAAGGAACAGACGGATCACGATGGTTCATTATCGCCCAACTAGCTGGGCGTCGGCGATGGGGTTCGCGTGGATCGTCACCTAAAGCCGCAGGTCAGCATGAGGTTCCCAAGGGTGCGTCCAGTCAGGGAGGCTCCTCCCGTTCCCAGCCCGGGGCGGCGGGCTGCAGTTGACTACGGGGTCTTACGTACGTGAGTCGTTCGGATTTCATTGAGAGGCCTGTTCTTCGCGTTTACGGGCACCCTCTCCATCGCGTCTAGCGTCGAATCCGCGCCGTCGATTACCTACAGACGAAGGCGACGGTCAGTTAGACGCAGCAGGGCGAGAGAGCGCGGGGCGGGGAAGGCGTACCTTGCCAAAGATCGTGTACTTTCCATCAAGATGGGGCTGCTTCGCGTACGTTATGAAGAACTGGGACTTGTTCGTGTCGGGCCCCGAGTTCGCCATGGCGAGGATGCCGCGGTTGTTAAACTGGTCGGATTTACGTGCATCAGTGGGCGGGCGCGCCCGCAGCAGAGAACATAGGATTGGGGCGTGATAAATCACCTTGAGCGTGGAGCGAATCTCGTCAGGGAAGGGCTTGCCCCAGATGCTTTGGCCACCCTTTCCAGAACCTGATGGGTCGCCGGTCTGTATCATGAAGCCTTTGATGTTCCGGTGCCATATGCAGTTATCATAGTAGCCTGATGCACAGAGTGCGAGGAAGTTCTGGCATGGGAAGGTCAGCGGGATCGGCGGGGGGACAATGTCGCTGTCAACGCACCTCGGCGGTTTTAGGGACTGCCTCGCAGAAGACCTCGACCTATGGAGGGGAATGGCGGGTCGGTGTGTGCAGTTCCGGGAGGAGGACATGTGGGACGTACTTTGATGTCTCCGTGGGTTGTGTGAAATGTAACTGACTAGATGGTATCAGAACATGATCACTCTCGGCGGGGGTACGGAACAGGGCGCACCATGGCGGGCGTGCTTGGTTGGTGGCTGTAGCTATATCGAGGAGCAGCAGCGGTCGAGGCGAGGAAGTGCAGCTGGAGGGATGCGATCGACAGGACGAGAATGGTGGCCGAATTGGGCGGGGACGTGGGAGAGCGCGGGCCGGGGAGGCGAGGATGCCGGCGGCGGTGCGGACGAGTGCCGGCGGGGGCGGGGGTGCGCGTAATCGGCGCCGGATTAGGCAGGGGACGGAGGGGGAGATGATGCAGACGGCCGGAGGATTGACATGAGACGGGCCATGGACGGGGCTCTGACTCTCAGTCTTCTTGCGCATTGCCCATCTTGGTCTTCACTGCCTTCTGTCATCAGCGCGCGTCCGTGCCATGAACTCTATAAATCCGTCCGGCCTTCTTTCGCTCCTCTCCCCTCTGCCTCCAAGCCAACCACACCCTCCGCCGTCCCGACGTCGACGACGCCCGCCACCGCCCCCTCTCTCCCCCACCCTCCTCTAGTCTCCGCGGTTAGCCCACCATGATCAGCACGTCAAGGCCACCGTCAGTGAACAGCATGGGCACTGATGGCGACCCTTTCTCGGCCCTCCTCAGGCCGCCCGCATCCGAGACCGAGCACGAGCGCATCGCCCGCCTCCAGCGCGAGGCAGATGCCAAACGCATAAGCGACAGCATCGACGAGGAGATCAAGGCAGACAGAGAGCGCATGAGAAAGAGCAGGGAGGATATCAGGGTGAGTCTCACGGCCAGCAAATACCTCGGCTTCCGTGGCGGTCTTCCAGCGCAGTCCCCTGATGATACGGCCTATCCATATGGCCTGCCGGAGCGGGGAGTGCATGCGGGAGGACCGTACCGCCGCTTGTACCCCACGTAGCCAGGTGAACCACCTGGACAGATGCTAATGATTCCTCTTGCAGTTGTTGCTCCTCGGACAGGCCGAATCCGGCAAGTCGACTCTCCAGAAGCAGTTCCAGCTGCTCTACAACCCCGCCGGCCTGGATGACGAACGCCTGTCTTGGCGTACAGTCATCTACTTCAACATCGCGCGACCTATCAGTCGCATCCTTGACGCCCTTGACGCGTATGGTGATGCTGAAGAGGACGACGATGAAGTGTACGGCGCTGCGGACATCCGCGCAGCTTCCGGCATGCCTGTGCCCAGCGGCAGCACCGATATCGCTGCGGAGGAGAAGTCGCTATCACCAAGCCAACTCAGCCTTGAGAAACAGATCACCTCCTTCCGCTTGCGGTTGGCTCCTCTACTCGCCGCCGAGACATCTCTGGCAGATCGTCTGTCCGGCGGAATCGACGTCTCTGGTTCTGGGAAGGGTAGTGTCTTCGTCAGATCTGGATGGCAACTCAAGAGTCGCGGCTTCCCGTTCGGGCGCGGGCGCGAACGCACGAGCAGCGGCGGCAGGTTCAGCTTCTCTGGCCGGAACTCGACTGATGAGAACAAGGGCAACGAGATGGAGCTCCAAGCACGTCACGCCGAAGTCCAGGAAGACAAGCTAGTCCACGAAGTCGCGTCAATCTTGAACGCATGTCAGAAAGACATCAAGGAGCTGTGGGAGCTGCCCGCTGTGAAGAGGCTCCGTGAACGTCGCCGGCTCAAGCTGGAGGAGTGGGCGGAATAGTGAGTAACCCAGACGGTCTCATCATGATTTCGTAGTTGACCCTTCATTCGCAGTTTCCTCAACAACATCGAGCGCGTTTCGGCTCCGGGATATCTTCCCACCATCGGTGTGTATGCCGATCGTGTTTGAAGGCACCGGTTTCTAACGCGCGCTCCAGAGGACATCCTCCATGCACGCATACAGACCATGGGCGTCGCCGAGCATGTGTTTGACATGTCCGTCCACGGCCGGACAGTGCGCTGGCATCTCTATGATGTTGGCGGCGCACGCGGACAGCGGCATTCATGGATTCCCTACTTCGATGACGCGTAAGTTTGAATCTATACCACATTGGTCGACGGTGTTCCTAAACGCCTAATTGCAGTACTGCCATCATCTTCTTGGCCCCAGTCAGCGCCTTTGATCAGGTACGTTCTGCCCTGGTGCAGCAGCGTCACAGACCCTGACTATATGCGCGCTTTTTTCGCAGTATCTGGACGAGGATCCGAGGACGAACCGGATAGACGACTCTCTTCAACTGTTCAAGCAGATCTGTTCCAATGCTCTGCTGAAGCGAGCTCACCTGGTCCTCTTCCTCAGTACGTTACACCGCAACTGCCGACGATGTCTCTGGCTTACCATGATGATCTGCAGACAAGACCGATGTGCTCAAGGCTAAGCTTGCTGCTGGGATCAAGGTCAACAAATAGTGAGGATGTCCGTTCCACGCCACCATACAGTCCGCTGACAAAACCATAGCATCACGTCGTATGGCGACCGGGCCAACGAGTACGACACTGTCGTCGCATACTTCAAGGCACACTTCACGCAAGTCCATCGGCGAACCAACGAGAACAACCGTGTGCTGTTCACTCATCTCACCAGCGCAGTCGTACGTTCCCTCTGTTTCTACGATCTGCTCAGGTGCTGACGCTGTCTATCGTCCCCTAGAACACGAAGGCAATGCAGAGCATTATCACCGACGTGCGAGACTCGATCTTCCGCGGATACCTCAAGTCCGCTGCCCTCGTCTGAATGTTCTCTCTCTGGGCTTCTCTCCCGTCCATCCGCCCGTCATAACCTTATTCTCTTGTTTCCGCATCGCATCGCCGGATCTCGTCGCACGACCTCACACGAGCCGACTGTATTCTACCACCATTCACGCTCTTTAATGGCTCTCGCATAGCTCTCTCTGGGTCTCATCGGCCTTCTCTTGATATCCCCCGATTCCCTCATCCTGCCTGTTGTTCTCGTCCACCCACCACCGCCGCATTGGTCCATTCCGCCGCTCCCTTGTCCGTCTACGTATGTATTACCTATCCTAGATATCATTAAGGACCTCCCGCTATTTGTGTCACGTTCTCTCACGTCTTCCGCTGTTGAGTACCACACTTCCCTATGTCGTTGTACGTGTACCGGCCTTGTAAAAAGCTGTGGCCTCAGCTATGTTATGTCACCTTTCGAACACTTCGGATATATGTATTGGACCGTCCCCGTGGAACCTCCGTGCGCATGCATTGATGCAGAGCCTGAGTAAATGTATACCGTTCAGGAGGGGGTGGCGCCAGCTATATAGAAACCGTGTTCTGCGCATCAGGTACATCGGAAGGAGCCATAGATACGAGAGGATGTCCGCGCTCCGTTGTATGGTTCCTGGAAATCAGAGAGCGCGCAGGAAGTTGCATGAGATAAGGTCCACGGCAGCAGAGGTTCGCTGACATGAAAGGGACTCATGACACTCGATACCATTTCCGCTATGACTTTACAGATCCGATTACTTCTTCCGCCATGCAAGACTCCTTCATTCGACCGCGCGGCGCCTCTCTTCGCCGCCAGCCACTGCACACTTCCCCCTCTGCGGCAGGTATGCTTGTTGCTTGTGTGAAACGCGCAGGGAGGGATCGACCCGGTCATCACCGCTTGATGAAGCCGACGAGCTCCTTCTGCAGCTCGCGCTGCCGGCGCGCCTTCTCGAGGTCATCGATGCTGCGCAGGTCGAACACCACATCCCGCGTCTTCCCGAAGTAGACCTGTGGGACAGTATAGCAGCGTCAGAATCAGCAGGGAGGAGTTAGAAGGGCGGCTCATCAGCGGCCCCAGAAACGCGGGGGCTGCGAAAAGATGGAAGACGAGAGAAGGCCGGGCCTGCCAGGCACTGAGAGAATGACCGCTATAGTGGTCTCAGCCGGTCGGGCGAAGGAGGACAGGAAGAACGGGAGAAGGCGGGAGCGGTGATAGCAACGGGAGCGGATGACGAGCAAGAACTGGAGCTGGAGCTGGAACCGGACGGGGCACGGTACGTACTTCCTGCAGCAAATTGCGCATCTTGATCTCCATCTCCTCGATCATGCGGCCTGTGTTCGCGACGTGCGAGGACGAGTCCTGGAGCGGGAAGTCGTGCTCGATCTGGCGCGTCATGCTCCCGCTCAGCGTCACCTCGCCCTCGCGCTTCGCGTCGCCCCCGGCGGCCTTGTCGCTCTCTTTCGCGCCCTTGCCGGCGGCGGGGTCGTCCTTGGACGCGCGGGCGCCGGTCGAGCGGTCGACCATCTGCAGCATGATCGTGGAGGTGAGCTTGTAGTGCGCTTGCCGTCCGCGCTCTGCCGCCTCGAAGACGTGTATGGAGTCCCATGAGCCGGATGGCTCACCAGGAGCGGAGGGGTTAAGAGCTGTGGGATGGTGGATAAGTCGCGAGTGTGCATTATGCGGTGAAGTGCGCACTCTTCTTGAGCAGGACGACCCCGGCGAAGCCACCGTCGTCCAAGTCCCAAAGGAACACAGAGGACACGCCGCCCTCATAGTACCTATAACAGAGAAGATGCATGGCAGCGTCTCAGACCGAAACGCTTCACCAGCGCGACAGGCGAATACGTACATCTCCCGATAGGTATCGAACGCTTCATTCGCAGTGATCTCAAGCTTGCGTAGCTTCGGAGAAGGAACAGTACCGTCTTCTAGTGGTGGATCATACTCATTCGACCATGGGGATCTGAGAAGTTGATGCGTGGATTAGTATATGTCCATCAATCCTTTGGCAAGCATAGCACTCTTGCTGATTCCGAGATGACTGGCGGTATGAAAGTAGAGTAGTTACACATACCGGTAGCTGTCTCCATCGCGGTTATAGTCACAAGCGAGGTACTCCTTCCCCGTAGCACGGTCCGTCATGACCTTCAGCGGCTGGTCTACACTGCCCAGCAGGTCGTCCGCGTAGTCCGGGCACATCGCAACAAGCGACGCGACATTCTCCTCCACATGCGTTGGAGGGAGCCGGCGCATGAGGTCTAGCATAGAATCTACCAAGTCCCCCATGATTGCGGCGTTACTTCAAAGAGACCACGAAGACTGGGTTCGAGGGATGAGCTGGGAAGGACGTGGTATACGGGTTACCGCGGTAGAGCGACGCGTCCGCAGATGCAGGAGGCTCAGCAGTGTGCTCCAGAAGCTAGTACAGTTTCCTGAGCTCAGGATGCGAGAGACTGAGCGATGAAAACAAGTGTTTGGGAGCGAATTGCGCAGCCGCAGGTCGAGCAGTGACGGGAGGTGGCGGAGGACTTGCAGGCGAGAGCTTGCTTGATCGCCCTTGATCGCTGTAGAAGCGCCCATAATGGAATCCGAGTCTCGACGACCATTATGTACACAAGCTAACACGCCAGAAGGACTCATATACTGGTCGCAAGTACGCGGGTAGGCTGATAATAATACATAGTTCATTGCTCTTTCTTCGCATCCTCCACTTCCATCGAGGGGCCCCCAGCATTCTCCTTGCCTTTCTCTGTGACACGACCTTCTGCACCTCCTTCTTGCAGATTCTTGGCATTCGCGATCTCCATGACGTTGAACTTGTACAGCTTGTAGTAGTCCTTGACCACACTTATGCCGCACACGCTCTGAAGCCCTTGTCAGATGAATTCAGGCTGGAGTTTGTCGCACGTACCTTGAAGATCTCAACGAGGATGAAGAGCTCTGGGTTGTCCAAGGAAACCGTATGGCCTTCAGGGACGCACTTGGCCAGCTCTGGAATGAGCTTGTCCCGTGTCACCGTATTGTGATTGCGCATCCGCAGCTCAATCTTGTACTAGGAGAGAGGTCAGATGCGCCCCCGATGTAGAGCAGCCAAACTCACTGTAAACTTCTTGTCCGGTTCGGCGGCTAGGGCCGCATTCACGAGACGACCGCAGAGATTCCGTATCTCTGGTATGTTGGCCACGCAGCTCCCGGATACAGGAGTCAATCGTTGGGTATAACTGCTTGCGATGTCAGGCATCAAGGTGCGTTATGCACTAGCAAAAGTGCGCACCGAGTTTGTGTGACTCCGGTGTTCATGACATTTTGGACGTGTGTCGTCACCAGCTTGACTGGATCGATCGGTGGCTTGCATGATATGAAGACGACTGCATATGCATAATTAGCCTGGATGACACGGTCAAGTCTCGCGTGTACATACCGCAAGGAGTGTTGGTCTTACAATTAGCTGGAGTGCAGGTGAGCGGCTTTCTCAAGGTCACAACCTATGAGACCTACCGAACCTTGTCTCTTTTCTTGGGCGTTTCATGGAGGCGACCTCTTTGGCTATTTGTTTCTCGAGGTCATCAGCATCTCCCTCTTCTTCATCAGAATCATCTGGCGCAGCATCTGCATTTTGCGTAGCTTCTGTTGGCCAGAGTTCGTTTGCCAGCTGGCCGAGCGCTGTTAGGCAAAATGCAGAGCTTCGCAATCATGTGTGCGTACCGACTCGAAGAGATCATAGAGCTCTCCGACAGTCTGCTTTTCCTTGCCTTTGACACAGGTCGCCCAGACACCTGGGCCATCTATCTGTCTCTGTCCCCATATCGGAGTCCCATCCTATTCCGCGATCAGTTCGACACCTCCATCTGCAAACAATTCCGTGCAAAACGTACTGGTCGGAACCTCCGTCTGCTCCTGTCCCTTCCGTCAGTCTTTCTCTTGTTCTCAGACATCTTGGGTTGCGGCGGTAGCGCTAATATTCGACTTTGCTAGATGATGGATGTGATTGATGCTGTCTCCGCGGACGCCAGTCAAAACCGAGTGCTGCAGAGATGTAGACCACAGAACCCGGACTCCGTCAGTGCCCTCACTCCAAAGACACTCCTCCAGGTAGGCGCCCATGTACAGTGCGGACCCCGATATGGCAGGTATTCAAGTTGGTGGTCCATAGCATCAACAGTGATTCTGCCTCGCGATGCATCTATGCAAGCCCGATATGGGTATTCAAGTATCATCGTAGTCCGAAGCTGTACATTATTACGTGCATTACGCCTGATAGGGCTTGCGCTCGGTTTCTCCTGATTGAGTGGGTATCAGGGTTCACGAGCAAGAAAGTTGCAGGTCATGAGGATCGTCATGGTGCGTGATGCTGTTAGCTTACAAAACTGAGCAAAGGTAGACAGAGTAGCTTCAACTCCACATATACGCACAAAGCAGCTCAAGGACTCTGGAACAAAATGTCTGCATGACCGTGCTACCCCCAATTTGAATGCGTCATGCTTGCACCTCGTATTCCTCCTCGACCGCCCGTAAGAACTCGAGCATCTGCGCGTGCGGTCAGAAGCTAGGTTGACGTTCCACTTAGTCAGATACCTCACCAAAGTATGCCGCTTCTCAGCCAGTCTCTTCCCAGGTTCCGTCTTCAGACGATCTTTTATGTGCAGGAGCTTGTCGTAGAAATGCTGGATGGCAGACTCCCCGTGTGCAGGGTCATCTTCCGGGGTGTGCAGAGGGCTGAGGGCACGTCAGCACTATAGACGCAACCATGCGCCAAAGGAAGCAATGACTGACTGATTCGTCGCTGCGCTGTAGGCGGCGCAACGAAGTATACCTGTCAAGCGTTGCCGTCATCACAGAGCCGCGCTGAGACACGAGGACGCAAGGGGACAAACTTACCGAATGCCCCGATGGCATCCAGGCGGTCTGCGTCCTGTACGCAGTGTAGCTCGACACATCCTCTATACCAGTCGTCAATCTTGCCAGATGCGATCAGCTTCTTCTCTGTACTCCAAGACACATTCTCGACTATCCGCGTGATTTGACGCGCGCGGCCGTCCTTGATGAGGTCCAAACCACTCTCAGACGCAGCCTCCTCAAAGAAGGGCAAGAAAAACGCGTAGGGGTCTGCTGCTTGTTCTGCCGGCACATATTTCTTGTCCAGGACGTCGTGCAGCAATGCCGCCAGTTCAACGGTGAGCAGATCTGGACGCTTCTCTTCTGGGAGCGTTTCTGAAACATTGCGCGCAAGCTGCAGGGCGGTCTTCCTCACGCGCTGAACTGGAGGATAACCAACTGTGAAGACCGAACGCGGTAGACTCACATTAGTAGCACTGACCATGAAACGCGTCGTGAGAGGGATCGTATCTGGCCATGGTCTTGACCATGAGCTCTTCCGCAGCGGCAAGTATGCTTGCTTCTTGTGCGGTTGGGTATGCTGACGCCATTTTCGACTGCAATGTTGCGGGTGCTGGTATAAAGATCGAAGGAGTACTGCGCGTGCCTCTGGTACCACGCGTCTGGTACGCGTCTACTACGACGCGCTAATTAAAGCGGGGAGGCGCCCGCGCACTAGACCCACTTGCGGTCGTCGTCGATCAACGTCTGCCACCGTCCACAACCATGCCCAGCCTGCACTCGTGTCGCCGGACGCTGCTCCTCGTCGCGCTCGCCGCCAGCGTCGTGGTGGGAACCACTGGCGCGCTCGGGAAGGAGAAAGCTCCCTTGGTCGTCTCGGTGCGTGTGCTTTTCCCAAGCGGACTGTATGGTCGCACGTGTGACGGCGCGCATACACCTACGTCGTGCCTTTGCTGATCAGTCTTCCTCTTTCTCCTCTGGGACGTGGCTGTATGCGCTCTTGGCGGGTGTAGGACGCGGATATCCAAGCATGCACACCGGTGCAGCAGCTGAGTGCGCTGAAGGAGGAGCTCGAGGCCGCGCAGTCGCCCATCATGCGGCAGGTGTTCTCATGGCTCTTCCCGTTCGGCCCTGGGTGGAACTCTGGTACGTCGTCAATGCATGCCTCTGCACGAACGTGCAGGCTGTGGGAGATAGCCGGCTGCTGACGCGCGCTGTGGTCAGTCCTCGGAACATTCTATATATCCTCGTCCGTATTGCGCATTACTTTCTCCGCCGCTTGACCTCAAGGCTGACGGTGCTCCGTCGACAATGCTCCCGACGGATATGTGCATAGAGTCCCGAACTTCATCCTCGCGTTCATACCGGCGGAGATCAACCCCAATACCCTCAACACGATGACTGCCTTCGCGGTGCGTCCCCGGAGTCCGACAGATTTACCGGCCTCTTCCATCGTTGAGGGAGCACGACCTGACATTGCGAAACTATCCTACTGTTCGACAGACCGGCGGGCTCCTCTCCGACGTGTTCCTGCACCTCGTACCGCATTCATTCATGGGAGAGCACCAGGACGGGGGTGTACACTTCGTCATGGTGGAGGAGAAGCGCAACATTCTGATCGGGTGAGCCGCACTGTGCTCTGATCCCCGCTGCGTGGCTGAGAGATTTCCCGCCGTGTCAGATTGGGCATATTCGTCGGCTTCGCGTCGTTCTTCATCATGGAGAAGACGCTCCGTGTGCTGGGCGGAGGCGAAGAGGACGGTGTGGGGCACTCCCACAGCCACTCGCATTCACACAGCAGTGCACCCGACGCAGGTGCGAACGGCCGTTCGACCGCTGTGTCTGCCTCCGGAGACACGACCGGCCTCAAGTCGCGCGGATCCGAGAAGAGCGAAACGGGCACGAACGGCGCCGCCGCTCCTGAGGGCGACAAGCACGCGGCGGGGACGCAGACGTCGAAGCTCTCGGCGTATCTGAACCTCTTCGGCGACTTCGTGCACAACATGTACGATCCCCCCTGCTTCTGCGCGAGATCGATGCGGATTCGCTGACCGCTGCTTCTCCGCCCGTCCTTTCTACGCGTCTTCGCGTGTCCGCAGAACCGATGGCCTCGCGTACGTCGCATTTTCTTTTGGGTTTGCTGCGTTGCGAATAATCGCGCACGTTCGCGTTTCGCGTTGCTGATCTCTGCTCTGCAGCATGGCCGCGTCGTTCTACTCGTCGCCGCTCATCGGGGCGACGACGACCCTCGCGTGCTTCGCGCACGAGATCCCGCACGAGATCGCCGACTACTCGATCCTCGTGCGGAGCGGGTTCACGAAAAAGCAGGCGATGCAGTCGCAGTTCCTGACCGCCATCGGTGCCTTTGTACGTCACCCCCTTTTGTCCACCATCCCACCGAGTGCGGTACCGCGCAGATACGCGGCATCGCGACCACTCGATGGTTCCACCGTCCGCGGCACTGCGACTGACCTCTTATTGTTTCCGGTTATGTCATGATTAGGTTGGGTACGACACCGTCTGCACTTCTCCTGCGCACCTACTCCCCGCTGACGTATCGGCTATTCGGTGCTGCGTTTGACAGCACGTTCATGGGCATAGGCATTCGGAACCTGTCGGCCGCGGCAGAGGTGGAGAGCGAGGGCGCGTCCGATCTGGCGGCGGCCATCCGGCAGACTGCGGCTGGGCTCCTCGGGACGACCGTGCAGCTGGCAGATCTCGTAAGTCGTTGTCCTCCTCCATTCCGTGCTTTGGGTGGCCGAGCGCTGAGCGGTGCGGCTCGCAGGTGATCCCGTTCGTGGCGGGAGGGTTCATGTACATCGGCGCAGTCGCGGTGTTGCCCACGTACGTCGAACCTAGCGTGACAGTGCTCGGACGGAAGGGAGGGAACGCTGACTTGTTTGGCAGATTGCTCGCAGAGAGCAAAAGCGGCAAGCAGGCGCTGCGGGAGGTGAGTGCGAGCTCCGGTTCCCGCTGTGCTTCTCCTATCTGCGAGTGTTGGGTTTCGAACTCACGCTGTGGCGCACAAACAGTTTGCGGCGATGTTCGTTGGGGTGGCGTGCATGTTCCTCGTTGCGTAAGTGCTGGGCTGGTGATCTCGCGGGTCGCGACGCTGACGGGGCTTCTGGTGTGCGGTGCGCAGATGGAACGAGTAGAGGGGAGGGTCATGCGGCCAGGGTCGGGGCGTCGTGCGAGGCTGCGGCGGTGTAGATCCGGGAGGCGAGTGTGGTTGCAGCGTACTACTGACGGCATTTTAGCAGCGTCTGGCACTGGCAGCAGCCGGGTGCAGACGCGGTTCGCTCGAGGGGGCGAGGGGCGTGTGCGCGGGGATAGACGGGGGACTGCGTATACGCATACGGTACGATAGGACGGGCTACAGAAGTTAATTTGGATACCAAGAGCGATCTGCGTTACTTTTGCGCGAGTGCGGATCTGAGATTAGAGGGTGTCGAGAAGACGAGAACGCGAAGCTTGTATTGAACGCTAACGCCTCTACGGAGTGTATTCGTGTATGCGGCTGTTGCTCGACTCTCTGTGTACCACTGGGCGGTTTCGTGTGCTCGGAGGAGGGCGGTGTGGGGTGGAAATAGGTACGACACGAGACGAGCGACGGGTAAGAGATGGGAAGGAGATGGGGAGGGAGTGCCGGCAGGATGTGGGAGGGGGAGGGGCGAACGTGCGCGCAGGGATTGGGCCATGTGCAGAGGCGCCTGTGCAGAGGAGAGGCCTGTCCGCGTTTTCTGTCATTTCCAGGTCCCCTCGACTCAGCCTCCCTCGCAAGCGCAAGTGGCCTCTGCCCGACCCAGTCTCACTCGCTCGCCCTCTCCATCACTCCACAGACGCCCCCCGCCGCTCGCCCGAGCCCTCGCTCTCATAAGCCCTCCCAACGCCCCGTAGCCCCCTTTTTTCCTCTCCTCTCCAGCACTACGACTAGTCCTCCGCTACCTCTGCTCGCGTGCCCCCCTCCGCCCGCCCCCGGCCTCGTCTGAAGCACCGCGCACGCGTCCGGCCCCGTCGCAGCAGCCGGAAGCACGCCCTCGTAAGCCCGACGGGAATCTTCTCGACGCGCCACCCGGTCCGCGCGCACTCGCACTCTGGTCCTAGATCTCTCAGACTAAGACTCTGAGCTCTGCCAGTCGCAGTCGTAATCATCGGATCCGCTCCTCGCGCGGCCGCACCCTCCGCATCCTCCGAGCTCGGCCCAGTCCGATCCAAAATTCGCACTCGCACTCGCAGACTCTCACTCCGACGTCGACGCACCCCTCTCTCTCTCGAACGACCACCGGTAGCACCTAGATTATTACGTCTCCTCGCCAGCCGACCGCACATCCGACGACAAATCCGGCTCCGAGGATTTCTGGCCCTCTCTCTCCCAGACGGGCAGCGCGCTCCTGTCCAGCACTTTCGTCACCTACCAACACTCCACCACCTCTACACTACCACCGCCACAACCACATCCACATCCACCAGTAACACCGTCCCTACCCCCCTGCCTACGATGAGCAATAAGGGCCGTTCAACACCCCGCGTCGTCTGCTGCGCCATCCCAATAGCGAGAGCAGCAGGCAAGGTCCTCGTCATCACCAGCCGGAAACGGCCAAATAACTGGGTCTGTGAGTGTCCCGCGTTTTGCTCGCTCTCCCATCCGCCCCCGCACGCCCCTTTTCCCTCTCCCACCCTCTCTTGCCCTCTCTCGAGTTGTGGCGGAACGGTGCGCTGACTTTTTCTGTGCTCTCAAATGCAACCCTTGCAACTTGCAACGCGCGTGCAAATACGCAGTGCCGAAAGGAGGATGGGAGCCGACAGACGGGGTGCTCGAAGCAGCAGCCTCGCGGGAAGCCTTGGAAGAAGGTCTCACCCTTTGTCCATCCGTTCTCCGTCCCCATTCCTGACCACTCGCTTTCCTCCCCACCGCACCCCCTGCCACAACCTGAACCTGCGCCACGCACGCACTCCCTTGCGCTGCCCCTCCCCTGCCCCTGTCCCGACGACTCCGTGCAACCGCGCAACCGTGCGACCGTGCAACCGCGAAACCGTGAAATTGGGAAACAGCGGGCGTGCGCGGCAAGATCACGCGGTTCGTGACGACGATCCCGTCCGCGTCGTCGACGTACCACTTCTACGAGCTCGACGTCGCGGACCTCGACCACGAGTGGCTGGAGAGCAAGGAGCGCCGGCGGGAGTGGGTCGACTACGCCGAGGCCGTCCGCCGGCTCTCGTGGAAGGCCGAGCTCGCGCAGGGCCTCTCGCTCTCGACGCTCGCGCCGAAGCGGTGATAGGTGCGTGGCTCGGTTGCGTTGTGGGGAGGTGGGAGGGTGTTGATTTCTCGAGGATTCGTAGGTGGCCATGGAGGTGTGGGGACGGTGTAGGTATGGCGAGGCAAGGCAAGGCGGCGAAGAGAAGGGACGCCCGCGACGTAACTCAAAAACACCGTCCAGCGACGTCGGCCGACCTTCTCTGTCCTACTCTACTAGACGCCGCTGCGCCCCAGTCGCCGTCTTCGCCGTCGCCCCTATCCGCCCATCCCCTCTCCCACCCTGTTCCCATTTTCGCCCTCGCGCATCTATCGTCCATCCACAGAGACACAGAGAGACGCTCGCTCCCGTCCGCTTGCTATCGACACCGCCCACCCACCCAACCTAGTACTCGTATCGCACTCAAGTTAACATGTAGAGTTCCCGCCACCACTGACCACTGACGACATATCTGCTTCCCCCGCCCTGCTCCCTGCTCTATTGTACCGACCGACGCGTTTAATGCATGCCATATACCTGCTCCCCCGTCTCTGTTCGGTGTTCCGCTGACTGGCCACGGGAAAGCTGAGCTCATGTAGATGGGCATGGGGTTTGGTTTGGTTCGTCTGTGGGTTTTTGTACGTTAGCGGTTTCCTCGTGCGCGGTGGGCGACGATGGCTAGTCTTTGCTTCGTACTATAGATCACCGTTCTTCGCAGCTCTTACAAACTGACCATCCGCACGGCGTCGGCGGTACCATTTACCTACCTACGGTAGTGGCGCGGGTCCGAATCGCGGCCGTCGGTGAGATAAATATTCGGAACGGTGACGTCTGCTCGCACCGTGTCTTCCTCGTCGTCGTCATGCATGCTTCTCACGGATGCTTTCTCTCAGCAGGTTCAAATTCAAGCGGGTCTCCTGACCACATCTGACCGCGACTTGGGCTCTCCTTGGCGACCGCAAAAGACGAGCGTCAGCGTCTCGACGGCGAAAATCATCGTGGCATCGATACATATCGCCCCGTCCGTGTACTCGAGCGGCCGGTTGCGGGATCCGGGACCTGGGTATCTGCAGGCTTGGGCGCTCTCTGCGTCTGTGCCTTGCTACAAGGCAGAAGCCTTGCGGGAGCACTTCAAGTTCTGGCTGTTCGTCCTTCCGACTCCCCACAAAGTCCGAGACATCTCCTGTCTCCAGCTACGAAGCCCGGCCAAGATACACCACTACTCGACTCTGCGCCTCACTTATCTCTGCCACCGGCCGTGACGCCGTCCAGCCCACATGGTGCACCCAATGTGCCTGGCGCGTCCCATCAGCCCGACCCTCCGACTCTCCGACCCTCGACGACCTGCCCGCCGGCATCCACCCTCTGATTCTACTCCGCGCGACGATACACGGGCCGCGCTGTCAGTGTCACCGTTATCTGGGCGCACCTGGCACCGCGGTGTGAGCTCTCGTGACGAACGTGGGAGCACAGGACGGGTGGGGGTGGAGGTGGAAGCGGGGGCGCTGTCGGCGTCCGGTGCTTGATGGACGGCGGGCTAGCTAGCTACTCGTGCACATCGCAGCGGTTGAGTGGGTATAAGTAGGATGTGCGGGCGGAGATGGTGTTAGCGCGTGCTCCTCGTCTCCGCCCTTCATCTCGGCGTCGGGCAGACCTCTAGTCGTGTGCCCAGCACTGAGCAGGCACCGCAAGCAGAAGGCACGGCACGGCAAGAATGACCCTCACGCTCTCATTCACGAAGTTCCTGGTCGCGGCGCTCGCGCTCGCGTCCTTGGCACCACTCGCACACGCGTCGCCCGCCCGATGGGTCCAGGAACGGTCGAATTTCGACGTCGCGACGCGTCTGGGGAACCTGTCGCCGTACCAGAAGGGCGCGGTCCCGCATGGGATCGAGGAGGCGCTCCCGGAGGACTGTGAGGTCGAGCAGGTTATGCTGGTGCGTTTCGCCCAAAGCGCGCGTGTCGTGAAGGACGACGTTGAAGTGAGAGTGAAAGAGTGAAGGGCTGACGCACCGCGTCTAGATGCACAGACACGGCTCGCGCTACCCGCTCGCGTCCGAGCTTGTCTTCATCACCAACCTCGTGTCCAAGCTCGCGAACGCGTCCGCGGCGATCCAGAAGGCGCGCCTTCCGGGGAACCTCGCGTTCCTCAAGGAGGGCTATACGTCGACGCTGGGGCATGATGATCTTACACCATCGGGCCGGATGCAGCTGTTCGAGCATGGCGTCGAGTGAGTGCTCAACATATGCGTGAAGTGGTTCCGGGAGAGTAATGAATGTTCCAGCTTCCGCTTGAAGTATCCGCACCTAGAAGTGGACGGGATCCTTGCAGGTTTACAGGACCGCGTGCGTCTTTCAAGATGCCGACCGCTGGGAACATATGTTCTAATCCCAGCTACAGGTGGTGGAGTCTGCACAATGGTTCGCGCAAGGGTACTTCGGCCGCGCCTGGGCAGCCCTCAACTCGACGATGTTCTCGACCATCGGCGAGGACTCGAAGACGCCCTCATGGATCACGCCCATGAACACCTGCGCGGACTGGCAGTACGCTTTCGGCAACAACGTCCGTCCCGTCCCTCCATCTCCGAGCCTATGAAGCAGAGGACTGACGAGCGGGTATGGCAGGCGACGATCGAGTGGGGCAACGTCTACCTCCCGCCGATCGCGAAGCGGCTCAACAGGCTCCTGCCTGGGGTGAACCTCTCGACGGACGACGTGCACGGCGCGCTGTACGCGTGCGCGTACGACCTCGCTGCGCTGGGCACTTCGCCGTGGTGCGGGGCGTTCACGCAGAGTGAGATCGAGGACTTCGAGTACGTGTGACGTCTTCGATACGGCAAGCGTGGAGTCTGAGTGAATCTGTGTGCAGGTATGAGCTCGACCTGCTCATGGACGGCGCATTCGGGTACAACCTGCCCGGACAGATGGGGGAAGTGCTCGGGTCGCTCTATGTCAGCAAGCTCGTCGAACGGTGTGTACCTTCAGGCCGGCTTCCTGAGCACTCACCGCTCACAATCTCGACGATATGCAGGTTCACGAACAGCACCGGCGACGCCAAACCCGTTTACCTCGAGTTCGGGCACGACACCACGATCGACCTCGCGCTCACCGCACTCGGTCTCGCAAAGTGAGCCTGTACCCTGCCTTCCTCTGGGTTGGTCTCTCGGTAGCTGACCTTCCTCTTCCCGGTAGGGACACCACACCGCTCTCCGCGACCGGCCCCGTGCGCGCGTCCCGGAAATGGCGCACCTCGCAGCAAGTGCCGTTCGCCGCGCAGATGCTCTGGGAGAAGTTCACCTGCCGCACGTCCACCTTCGCCGGCGGTCGTCCGGGGAAGAGCGGCGAGCCGCAGGTGCGCCTCCTGCTGAACGGCGCGCCGTTCCCGCTGTCGACGTGCGCGCACATGGACAAGAGGTTTGGGTCGTGCTCGTTGAGCGATTTTGTCGCTTCTCATAAGGAGAGCGCGGGGAGGCGGTGGGGGGACGGGGTGTGGAATGCTACTTGTGGGGTGGCGGCTCTCTGAGGGGTGTGTGTACATGTCTCCACGAGACGATGCAATGAGGAAAGGCTTCGCGCTGAAGAGTAGCCATAGCCGATAGATGCACGAGAGATAGAGAACGGATCCGCAGACGCGTCCCACTGCGAATGAGGACTGCCTTGGGCCCTTGGGGTTCCTCTGTGGTACGACCACGTGACCGAGTATGGGGCTTGGCATTGCGCGCGCAAGGGTGGCGTCGCGGAAGGCCTCGTACACGTCTGGCCCTCGTCTCCGACACCGACAGCTGCGCACGACTGCAGTCCCGCAGCTCGTTCTTGAGGGAGTCAGAAAGCACTGTATCAGATCCACCTGACTCGACCTGTCATTGCGAAGCGACAACCACATTCGTATCGTACAGTAGCGAGACTGCTGAAAGCTGCGGAGGCTGCGGCACGGCAGGCACAACTCAGTCTGGACCAGAGGCGAACATATAAAGTACGAGGGCAGATGAGTTTGTGCTGCACGACACTCACACCCGCGGATTGGCCATACAGCACAGACATGGACTCTTCGATCGCGCCCGACGCCCCCAGTGAGCCCGCAGAGCCCACAGCGGCTCCTGGTTTCTCCAACAACGCGTACGCGAACGAAGAGTACTTATCGCTCCCGGACGGACGCACACTCGCGTACTCGCACACCGGCCCGCCCGACAGCGACATCCTCTTCATCTGGTTCCACGGCCTTTTCAGCGTCGGGGACGCGTCCAACCCCGCCCCTCCCACCCAGAAGCGCAACGCGCACAACATCTCGCCCACGCTGCCCGGGTGGGGAAACACCTCCCCGCCCCTCCCAGGCAAGACCTTCGCCGAAACGGTCGTCTCGGACACGCACGCGCTCTTACGGCACCTGCGGCCGACATACGACCCCGCGACGCTGCGGATCTACATCGCGGGCGGGTCGTTCGGGACGGTGCCGACGCAGATCGTGTTCGGGGCGCCGTACGACGTCTTTCCGTACGGCAGGCAGATCGCGGGGATGCTGCTCATGGCGCCGTTCAGCCCGTTCCGCGAGCACACGGAGTACCGCAAGGGCCTGAGCTGGCGCGACTGGGTCAGCGTGGGCCCGCTGACGCAGCTCGTGCCGCGGCGGGGCGTGCAGCGGCTCATGAAGATGCTGCTGAAGGGCAAGACGAGCGAGGTGCAGAGCGCGGAGGCGTTCCTCAAGGAGGAGTTCTTTGACACGATGAACGAGCAGGAGAGGGAGCGGTATGCGGCGTGGAGGGCGCGGCGGGGCGCGAAGGAGGGCGATTTT
The DNA here is from genome assembly GCA_022385765.1 of Trametes cingulata. Classification (NCBI taxonomy): domain Eukaryota; kingdom Fungi; phylum Basidiomycota; class Agaricomycetes; order Polyporales; family Polyporaceae; genus Trametes; species Trametes cingulata. Next base: position 762,621 of record MU277984.1, on the reverse strand, counting down.
GAGCGGTGGATGGCGGAGGGGATGGTGCGGAGCGTGAGCAAGACGTGGGAGGGGTTCTTAGGGGTTGCGGATGCGATACACTCGGACTGGGGGTTCAGGGTGAGGGAGCTGGATGAGGAGCACGCGAGCAAGCCTGTGGTGCTCGTGCTGGGCAAGGAGGACAGGAGTCTGCTGGGGATGGGGCGCTGGCTGAGCGAGAGCTACAAGAATGTTACGGTACGAGAGCTCGAGGGGGGACATTTGGCGGGTGCTTGGAGCACGGACGATGTGATCGAGGACTTGTTTGTAGCAGGAGGGGACTGAAGTAACTAACGAATACTATGCCCAAGTGCGGAAGAGTGCGGGGGAGGCGCCGGCAAGGGCCGAGTGGCTCAGTGAGGGAGGGTGAGTGTGGGGAAGAGACTGGTGAGGGAGAATCACAAGCCTTGTCTGCTGCGTCTGTGTCGATTGCGGGGTAACGCCAATGGCCCTCTTCTCTGCCTCAGAGTCCGTCTACCTCTCCTCCTTCCTCTCCTCCGTCGACCTCGACTCCTCCATCAACAACGATGGCTCCGTCGACCCCGGCCTCGCTGACCAGATCCCCCACCTCCAGGGCTCAGAGGCCCTCGCCAAAGCGACCAAGGACCTCATGGCCCTCGACGTCCCCGTCGCCTCCGCACGCCCCCACAGCGCCGCCCAGCCGCCGCATGCGCACCTCCACCACACCGCCAGCTCCCCGCCGAGCTACTGGCCGAGCTTTCCGCCCGGCGAGGGGGCGGGGGCAGCCTCGTCGTTTGGCCCAGGGGCGCAGCAGCTCAAGCTCGCACAGAGCGCTCGCCCGTCCTCCCCCGCACGGTACCTGTCCAGAGGGCTGTCGAGCACCATCGCGCCCTCGGATTCGCTGCGATCCGCGTCGCAGAGCGATAGGTCGGCGCCGTCGATCTTCGGGCAGCAACAGCAGCCGCAACATGTCCAGATCGCACCCCTGCGGGGCTACGACGCTCAGTCATCGTCCTCTGGCTTCAACCTCCCGCCAATATCGACGTCTGGCTTCCCCAATGGCCTGAGCTCGCACGACAGCTCAAGGCCGCCAGCGATACCCTCTGCTTCTGCGCCGTCGGTGCTCACAAGCAGCGCAACGGTCCCGTCAAATAAGCGGCCCCTTCCTGCATCAGCAGAGCCTGCGACGGACCCCAGCTCGTCCAAACGAGCCCGCCCCTCACCGTCCTCGTCCTCATTCCCCTCTGTCCCCGAGGCTGACTCAGCGCTTGCGTCCGGATCTTCCGCAAGCACACGACCACGCGCCGACTCCTCCGCAGCCGCACGCAAGGGCACGCCCTCCTTGCCATCGACATCAGCACGCCGGCAACATTCGCCCACCCTCACCGCCGTCGGAGACGACCAGGAGAAACCGAAGGACAAGGGCAAGGAGAAGGAGAAAAGCAATAGTGGAGGAGGTGGAGGCGGAGGCGGGGGAGGAAGCACGAGCAAAGGCGCGCTCCTCTCGCCCTCACAGAAACGCGCGAACCACATCCAGTCCGAGCAGAAGCGCCGCGCGAACATCCGCCGCGGGTACGAGGCCCTCTGCGAGGTCGTCCCCGCGCTGCGCGAGGCGATCCGCGCCGAGGAGGAGCGCGAGCGCTCTGGTGGCGGCGCGGGGGACGATGACGGGGGCGGGGCGGGGTCGGGGTCGAAGGGCAGAGGCAGGGGTGTGGGCAGCACGGGGCCAGGTGGGGAGAAGGCGAAGAAGAAGAGGAAGGGCGAGAGCGACAAGTCGGATGGCAGGGCGGGACCGAGGAGCGAGAACGTCGTCTTGCAGAAGAGTACGTCCTTTTCCCTATTCCCTTTCCTTTCCCTCCCTCCTCGCTACCTCACTACCTCGCTTCATGCCGCGGTACTAACCCTGCGTGCCGCTCACAGCGATCGACTACATCACGGCGCTGCTCGCGGACCGCGCGGCGCTCGCGCAGCGGCTCGAGATCGCGCGCGGCATCCTCCCGCTCGGCCACCCCGCCGCGCAGGTCGACCCGCGCCACCTCGACGCGCAGGGCGTCCCGCTGTGGGAGCGCGAGTGGAACGGCGGGATGGACCTCGACGCGGGCGCGGAGGAGGGGAGCGAGGAGGAGGGGTAGTGGGGCTGCTTAGGTGTTTAGTTGTGAGTGTGAGGGCGGGGAGGCAGGGTGTATGAGGTTGTGAAGTGGGGGAGGGGAGAGAGAGGAGGGAGGGAGAGGACAGCGGACACGATACTATACCACTGCAGACGATGCGACGCGATGCGATACGACGCCTATGCTGACGCTCACACTCACGCCCAGTGCTGAGGAACTATACTATACAGTAGATACCCTGGTATAACGATACAAATACAGGTCGCCCTGCTCTACGGTCCCCTATCAACGCAGCACGAGCTCGAGACGAACGTGCGTGGTAGGTCAGTGCGGGTAGCTCTCGTGTGCGGAGGATGTGAGAGTTCCGGTGTGTGGGGGAGGTGGAGGGGGTCACTCTTCGAAGCCGTCCATGTCAATGTCGTAGAAGAATCCCTGAAGAGGAGTGTAAGTCGCCGTGAGGCGGGAAGACGCAGGGGGTAGGACAGCAGACCTTGTACAGGCTCATGACCTTGACGACCCACGCCTCGAGGTGGAAGATCTTCTTGTTGCCCACGCGCATTCGCGCCTCCTATATGTCCACAGTCAGTGCCCTTCGATGCTGACAGGGGAAGGAGAACGACGCACGTATATCGCAGCCCAGTGCATGATGTCCGCCTTGAGCGCCTCGTCGACCTGCTCGACGACCTTCTCCGCGATCGTCTGCAACCACCACTCATCAGCCCTCCCACCAACACAACATACTCACGCCGGGCGAAGCAGCAGGGAGGGGACGCACCTTGAGCACGATCGTCGGTGGGATGCAGTGGCTGAGGAGCTCGTAGAGCTTCGCGCGGACCTCCATGACGCGCGCGGGCGACTGCTCCTGCACGATCATGTCCGCGACCTTGTGGCAGTACGTCTCCCAGTCGGGCTTCGCGATGTTCAGCGCGCTCGCCGACAGGTCCGGGCTGTGTCCCGCATGTACGTATGATCAGCCCTCCCCGGCATCGAATAGGGCTAATAAGAGAGAGAACGTACTTTTGCATCTTGAGCGCCTCGAGGACGAGCATGGCCTTGCGGAGGTTCCCGCCCGCGTCCTCCGCGATGAGCTGCACCGTGTCCTCGGGGACGGCGAACCCCTCGCGCTTCGCGACGAAGTCGAGCACCGTCTGCATCTGCCGCGACTGTCAGCTTCACGGCCCCACGCGCGCACCAGTACGAGGGAGAGAACAGAAGGGGCGGGAATCAGGCTGGAGAGGGAGAAGGGGAGAGACGCACCTCCTGGGCGCTGGGCGCGGCGACGCGCATGAGGAGGCAGCGCGAGCGGATGGGCGCGATGAGCTTGCTGGTGCTGTTCGCGCAGAGGATGAGGCGCATGTTGGACATGTACTTCTCCATCGTGCGTCGCAGCGCGGCTTGGGCGTCGCGTGTGAGCGCGTCCGCTTCGTGGATCACCACGACTGTCCGTCAAGGGGAGTCAGTAGGCGGGCGAGGTACGGAGGAGGAAGGCATAACTGAGGAGGGGTAGGAGAGGAGGAGCCCACCTTTGAAGCGCTGCTTGGCGTTGAGGTCGACTTGTTGTGTTTGGGCGATCTCCTTCAGGATTTCTTGGATGACGAGCCTGTCGTAATTTCCTACCTCACTGTATTCCGGTGAACCTCCAGTAAGGATGCGTGTACGGGGGGTATTCGAGGTGTAGGGTCCGGAATGTACCTAGGGGTGATCTCGATGTGGTAGTTGCTCTGCACGATGTTCACGTCGAGCTTGCGCTTTGTTGGCGTGAGGAAGACGCGTTGGTCAATTTTGATCTATCAGAGGTAGTGAGTCGCACTCGTGAGCAAGTATCACCGTCCTGTAAAGCGGCCTCCTGCGCACCTTCTCAGCACCCTTGCCGAAGAGCTCGAGTAGCGTCCCTGCTATCCGCGTCTTCTTTCCTGCACCGGAGGGCCCGTAAAAGAGCATATGCGGGAAGTCTCCTGAGGCAGCCTATCATTCATTTCAGTCGAGCATCCCGTATGCAGTCACTAGTAGGTTACAGGTTGGAGTACTCACAAGAGCTTTCAGGCGAGCGGAGAGGCCATGGTGGTAGTGGAGGTCGTCCAGAGAGCGTGGCCGGTGCTGTACCAGCCCAGTCAGAAGCAGTTCGCAAAATTATGCTACCGCCTTCAGACCTTGTCAACCCAGAGAGACATCCTTGACGTCGGCTTCGCGAATAGAGAGGACGGAGAAGTTGGGTAGGTGTACCAGTGAGGGAGAGAGACGCGGAAGCGTCCAGCAGCCACGCCCACGCGCCTTCGATCGCGTCAGGTCACACGCTGTGACACCACGCGTCGTGACCACCGCACAGTCACGTCCACTGGGTGCGAAACTCCGAGTCAGCGCGTAGCCTCCGCCGATAGCAAAGGGCTGGCCTAGTAGCGACTTCAATCTGAAACGCTGTACGTTTCCTTTAAGACCGCTTCAAAACCCTCGCGCAGCCTGTACTGCTTGTCTCCATGGTTGATGCAAGGCTTGAAACGGCTAGGCGTAAGGTGTACGAGGCCATCCATGCTACCAAGCAGCCAGGCTTCCCCACAGTGCATACTGTGACATTCCAGCCACTAGGTCCTAGATCCAACCTTGACCGACTAGTTTCCGAGAGATGGGACATTTTCGGACAGCACTGGATGTTCTTGGCTGTCTGCGATGGTGAGTTAACTACATCGGACAACTCGCGCATCGTGCTACACTCATCACCTTGGATAACAGGGCACATCGGGAGAAACACATCCGAGTACACCGTCCGCAACCTTCCAGGAAGACTTCGTGTGCCTCTGGAGGAGGTCATCCAGACGTCCTTCAATGGACGCCTGGAGGAAAAGGACCGCGATGCCATCGCCAGGCCCATCGTCATGCTCTTGCGTGACGAGATTATGCAGTTCGACGCTCGATTAGGACAGGCGGTCAAGGAAGCCTGTCCCAGACCTCACAAGCTGAGCCCAGAACAGAGACAACAAATCATCAAAGAATACGAAGAAATCTTAGTTCGGGCATTTGAAGGAACCACTTTGGCTCTGGCTTTGATCAATCTAGACCTTCGCCTCATGTGGGCTGCCGGAGTGGGTGATTCTACTATTGGTGAGCACTGACCTCTCCTACAGTACATACCCAGCGGTTAACAGCGGTCAAGCGGTCGCAAGGGAAGTTCGCAACGGAGTGGTCCGTGGCGAGAGACTCTGCGAACTGCATACGTTCAGGAATCCTCGCGAGTACCACGGCGTAGTCATGCCTCGCCCGACGTCCGAGAAGAACATAGTCGATCACTATGATAAGCTGCTCGGCTGGCTCTCGCTGTCCCGAGGTGAGACGCTTAACCTCCTTCCCCCTCCGCAAAGCAGAAGCGCTGACTCGTCGCCGGCGCCCGCAGCTATCGGCGATCACTACGTGAAGCTGCACGGCGCGTTTCTCGACCACCTCTTCCGCCACTTGCCATCGAAGCGCAACATGCCCTTCTCTTCCATCGTCGGGCGGGTGGTCTCCCCGCCGTACGTCTCCGCCGAGCCGCACGTCCGCTACATCGACCTCGACCGCATATGGGACCTCGACCCGACCGTCATCCTCTTCACCGACGGCGTCGACAACCTGGTCGACGGCTCCCTCGTGTTCACCCCGCGCGTGTCGAGCCGCGCCGAGCCCGCCGAGGTGGTTTCTGCGTTGTTGTCTGACCACTACGAGCCCGCCCAGGAGCGCCTGTTGGGCCATCCTCTAGAGCCCAAGTGGAGCCGCGAGGAGGGCAATTGGGCGGTGGACATACTGGGGAATTTGTTAGGCGGGAGGGACCCGGAGAGGCTGGAGAAGGTCATGGACCGGGAGCTGCTCACGTCGACTTCGGAGGACGAGGTGTTTCATATCGACGACGTGTCTATCATTGTGGCTCGTCTGAGGCGGTAAGTGCGTATGGACCCTCGCAGGTTGTCGTTTTCCTCCTTGCTGTGCCGTGGCTCTGTGCTGTTGTATGCTTTACTAGTTGTCCCGATCGTCCTCACGCAGTTCAAATCACTCTACCGTGCGGCAGCCTCCTCGCGCCTCACCTCGGTACCTATAGTGCCCCGCGCCCATCCTCCGCATCATGTAGGTCTGATCACGCGCTGTAATTTCGCGCCCACACTCAGATGGCTGCCGCTCGCCACCGCGCGCAACATGTTGGTGGCGACCCGCACGATCCTCTCGTACTCCCCCGAGGTGCACCACTGTGACCATGTCCCGTCTTCAAGAAGCACGCGAGGCGTTTTCCCGCCTGTGCGTGAGCAGCCGGGACGATGCCATCGGAGTGCATACCGCCACCCTCCAGCCCCTCGCGGGCTACTCGAACAATGACCGGCACACTGCGCAATCGTGGACTATTCATGGGCAGCGGTGGATCTTCCTGGCTATATGCGACGGTATGTGTCGTTCGCGCGCGTTTGCTCTCACCCATCTGACGAGCTTTCGACTTACGCCACATTGACGCTCACGGTGTACATGATGTTGCAGGTCATACAGGCTCACACGTCACCGCGGAATACACGGTGAACACCTTGCCCGATAAAATCAAGGCAGCCCTGGAGAGGTTCATCGAAAAGGACATGCAGAGAGCGACGGACCGTGAGACGCTCCTCTCCAACGCCGAAGCCCTCTCGTCGACCCTCGGCCAAGTGGTCGAGCGGTTCGACGAGAAGCTCGGCAGCGAGGTGAAGCAGATCTGCCCGAAGCCCAAGAAGCTGAGCGAGGAGGAAAGCAAGGCCCTGATGCGGGTGCATTTCGACGTGATCGAGCGGGCGTTCTGCGGGTGCACGCTCGTCGCTGCGCTCGTGAACGTCGAGAGTCGGTGTTTGTGGACTTTGAATGTCGGGGACTCTACCGTAGGTGAGCACCCATCCGTGCTACCTAGGAGACATGTCCGCTCATCAACCGCTGACGTACCGCATCACCTAGGGTTATCGTGTGAGACAGAAAACGGCAGAAGAGACTGGCTCCGACTGAGCGAGAGCCACAAGCTGACCAACCCTCAAGAATACTTCCGGGTGGTGATGGAGCATCCCTCCGACGAGCGAGTACAGCTCACGGACGACGACCGCATCCTCGGGTGGCTCGACATGACGAGATGTGAGTCTTCCTGCCCGTTCACCTACCTACACAAACGGCTGTCGCTGACGTGCCGCTGACTTGGACGAATGGACGAATCAGCGATCGGCGACTACTCGATGAAGCTCAAGAAAGCGTACATAACGCACCTCTTCGATTACAACCCCGACACCCGGGAGCGCAATCCGAAGGCTCCGAAGGCGGAACTGGTCAAGACCCCGCCTTACCTCACTGCGAAGCCCTCAGTCCGATTCGTTGACCTTGGCCCTCTGTGGGCCGCCAAACCGACAGTCATCTTGTTCTCGGACGGGGTGGACGATATCGTCCGAGAATACGCTTGTTACGTACCCAAGGTCGAGCGCAAAGTGGACGCCGGGAGCGTCGTTGCGAAAATCCTGGGCAACGACGCGGACCGGGTGGAGGCGGGCGAGCTGCTAGGCCACCAGGTGGAACCTCTATGGAGCGAAGAGGGAAAACTGGCCGTGGAGGTGCTGGAGAACCTGTTTGGTGGTACGGATGCTGAACGCATCGAGCAGGTGAACCAGCAAGCGGTGTGGACGGATTGGGATAACCCACCCGACCTTTACGTCGACGATACGACTCTCATTCTGTGCACACTGTCACACTGAACTTGTGTGCGCCGTTAAGTAGCTCTGGTCGTAGCCTACTTCGTCGTTCTGCGTAGTGCGTCCTGACCGGCTGAGGCTCGGAGCTGCGCACAACCTCCTGAGCGCCGCCCACGGGATGTCAGTGACGCGTGGTCACAGCACGTCACACCTCACCACAGCGCCTGCGGGTTTCGCGTCTCTTGCGCTCATGAGCGGTCTACCACTGAGCAGCACCATGCACTCTTCACAGACGTCCTTCCAGCAACACAATGGCCAGGACGCATACTCCCGACAGCGCTGATGCGTTGCCCATGGTGCGAGTGAACTCCGGCTGGCGTATAATTTAGCTGGGAGTAGAGCGCTGTTCGGTGGATATGCATAGACCGCCAGAAGTGATCTGGTACACACGCTTGTGTACACCTACTAGTCTTCTAGCATCATGTCGCCCACTGAGACCTCCGGCACCTTTCATTGCGTCTTCTCTCCTCCCGTCATGTCAGAGTGTACTACTCCGGAACTTGAAGAAGCCCGGCGCAACGTCATCGAGGCCTTCCGCTGCACCAAGGAGTCAGGGACTCCGACCGTACATACGGTGACGTTCGCGCCCTTGGGCCCTAGGACCAACGCCGATCGGCTAGCATCCGAACGCTGGGACATACAAGGACAGCAGTGGCTCTTCCTAGCCGTCTGCGATGGTGAGCTCCATTCGCACAACTTCACTGTATCGTGCACACTCGCTGACTGGCATCCTCGTTCAGGGCACATCGGGACAGCCACATCCGAGTACACCATCCGTACGCTTCCGGGGAAGCTCCGCACGGCGCTCGAGCGAACCCTAGAAGAGAAGTTCAAGGGCTCCCTGGAACGCAGCAACCTCGCCAGGATCGAGCAGAGCATCGGCAAACTGCTGTGTCGGGAGACGTATAGATTCGACCTCGACTTGGCGAGGGCTGTCAAGGAGCTCTGCCCTGATCCGCGCAAGATGAGCGAAGAAGAGATCCGGTTGCTGATAGAACAGCACGGAGAAGTCTTTCAAAGGGCTCTTGAGGGCACTACTCTAGCAATGGCACTGGTCAACCTGGACCTCCGTGTGGTCTGGGGTGCCAGTGTGGGCGACTCTACCATTGGTAGGAGTTCTCTGTAATCTATTAGCCGTAACTCTTCCGCTCACAAATGGGAAGCACTTTCCACGAAGGACAAAGAAGGAGTACACCGCGGACGGAAGTTTTGCCATCTGCATTCATTCAAAAACCCTCGAGAGTATTACGAAACAGTCATGCGGCACTCGTCAGCGGAGAAGAACATTGTAGACCAGCACGACAAAATCCTCGGATGGCTCTCTCTGTCCCGTGGTACGTCAGAGCCTGTCGCCGCCTCAGTATGCCCAGCACTCACGCGCGCTCGGTCCTCACAGCGATCGGCGACCACTGTCTCAAAATGCCGCGCGTGTACACGAGCCGCATTTTCCAGCACCTCCCCTCGCACCGCGGCCTCCCCTTCTCCGCGCTCCTCAGCAGGCTGCACACGCCTCCCTACATCAGCGCCGAGCCGTCGCTCCGCTTCATCGACCTCGACCCGTTCTGGTCGCACGACCCCACGATCCTCGTGTACTCGGACGGCGTGGACAACATCGTAGACGGCGCGATGGTGTTCACACCAAACGTGTCGAGCAAGTGGGGCCCGCTGTTCGTTCTGCCTTCGTTGCTCCCGGAGAGTGCGCGCGTGTCTTCGGGCGTGGAGCATATCCTTGGGCATCCGGTTGAGGTGGGGTGGAGTCGCGAGGACGCGAACATGGCCGTGGATATTTTGGGGAACCTGCTGGGCGGGAGGGACGCGAAGAGGCTGACGATGGTCATGGACCGGGAGCTGCTCACGTCGGACTCTCAGGACGTCGTCTTTCACATCGACGATGTCACTATTATCGTGGCCCGTCTGACCGCCTGAGTTCGTGTATGCAGCACTTCTGCTGACCTGACTAGCCCACTGCTTGTGGAAGCCTCTCGGCCTGATGTTGTGCTGTATCAGCTGATCATCCGCGCTCGGGCGGCGCGTGGCGTGGAATCGATGGTAACAGCCTCGGGCCCCGTCTTATGACGGGGCACACTGCTCGCGCGACTCTTCCTTGTGAACTGCACTCTGAATCTGCCAACAGAATGTCGGATCCGATGCTCGATATGGCTCGCCAAAACGTGCTGAAGGCTGTACAGCGACAGAAGTTGGAAAATTTGCCTGTGTACACAGCGTCATTCCAGCCTCTTGGCGCGGATGTCAACGACGATCGCGTTGTGGCGGAGGATTGGGACATCCTTGGGCAACGCTGGCTCTTCGTGGCCGTCTGCGATGGTCGGTTATCTGTCCTCATGAAGTACATACGTGCTCGACTCACAACTCGTCTGAAAACCAGGCCACGGCGGAAACCTCACCTCCGAGTATACCGCTCAGATGCTCCCTCCCCGGCTCAAGATGGTGTTTGAACGCGTGATTCGCGAGCGTTTCGGCGGTGCGCTAGATCGCAACAACGTCAAGCAAGCCGAAGAGTTCATCAAATCCATGCTGAGGTATGAGATCCTCAAGTTTGACCGGTCCATTGGGAGGGCCCTCGAGAAGATCTGTCCCCTCCCTCAAGACCTGGATGAGCAGCAAGCTCGGCGCCTGATACGAGAGCATGAAGAGATCATTGAGCGTGCCTTTCAGGGCACAACGTTGTCCATGGCGATTGTCAACCTGGAGCATCGCTTCATGTGGGCTGCTGGCGTTGGCGATTCCACAATCGGTAGGCCCAGCCGCTTTTCACCCGGCTTCCGACTTTACTCACTCGCAAGTGCACAGGGCTATCCACCGTGGACGCAGATGGAAAACGCCACGCCGAGAGACTTTGCGAGCTGCACTCGTTCAGGAATCCTCGAGAGTTCTATCGAGTGATCATGGCGCATACGTCCGCCGAGAAAGATATCGTCGACAGGAAAAACAAGCTCCTGGGCTGGCTCTCGATGTCCCGCGGTGAGTGCCCATCAACTTGCCGCGTAGAGCCGACGCTGAGACACCGCGGTATTTGCAGCCATCGGCGACTTTCCACTCAAGATGGACGGCGCATATGCGCGACACCTATTCCGGTTCCTGCCTGCAGATGGCTACCAGTCCCTGGCAGACTTCGCCAAGAGGGTCGTCACACCTCCCTATCTCACAGCTGAGCCGTCCGTCCGTTTCGTAGACCTGCAAGCCGTCTGGGAGAATGACCCAGTTCTGTTGCTCTACACGGACGGTGTGGATGATATCGTGGACGGCTCCCTCGTCTTCACTCCTGGTGTTCACAGTGGTGCGGACCCACTAGACGTCGCGTCCTCTCTCTTATCGGAGACCGCTGACCCGCGCGTCGAAGCGATTCTCGGTCACCGAGTGGAACCGCTGTGGAGTCAGGAAGAGACTCGGAGCAATAAGGCTGTCGACATACTTGGAAACCTCCTCGGTGGAACTAATGCTGAGAGGTTGACGATGGTCATGGACGAACATTTGCTCACTGCGGACACTGGCCAGCTTTTCCAGATCGACGATGTGTCTATTGTCGTCGCCTACCTCTCCCGTTAAATAGCGCATGCAGTGGTCTGATGCTTCTCATTCTTTTGCTATCTGTTGACGTGCAGTGGTATGCTGGTCACTGGAAGGACTTGGCGATGTGGTTTTGATGGAAGGTGCCACCGTGCCTGCTCATGGGATCAGCGCTCAACGTGCTGTCCATAAAACCACCGTCGTGTATACGACCACGAGGTAATGTAACACGCTCGCTGCCAAATACACGTCGCGCTACTATTCAAGCCTCAACATGCCACTGGATGACCCTAGATTCCAGCGCGCACGTTATAGGATTCGCGAAGGCTACGTCGGAGGCAAGTCAGGCGTCTATAACGTCCATACTGTCACATTCCAGCCTCGGGGTGTTGAACACAGCGAGGATCGCCTGGTCATGGATCGATGGGACATTTGTGGCGAATGGTATCTGTTCCTCGCTGTCTTCGACGGTATGTCTTTCCGAATCTGATCTGTCTTGACTATTGGCGCCACTCATGAGTTGCATCACTTTCGTTCACAGGTCATTCGGGCCATACGGCCGCAGATTACACGTCGAAGACGCTTCCCACTCTCATTCGGAGGAAGCTCCGCGCGTTCGTGCATAGCATAGGCGGACACTTGCATCGTGACAATATTGCTCAGCATGAGGCCACGGTGAACAGTCTGCTGAAGCGCGAGATCAGGAAATTCGACAAGTCCATCGGGGATGCACTGCAACAGATCTGCCCGCGCCCTTGGGAACTGACGGAAGAAGAGGCACGGCTGTTAATCAAAGAGCTTAGGGACATTGTCGAGCGTGCTTTCTCTGGGACGACCGTGTCGCTCGCGATCATCAATCTCCAGTCACGCTTCATGTGGGCCGTAGGCGTCGGTGATTCGAGCATCGGTGAGCAATGATTGTGCCAGATATCCCCTCTCACTCATGCGAAATGTAGGATTGTCCACGATTGACAACAACGGGAGGACAACGGGTCAGAGACTCTGTGAGCTCCATACGTTCAAGAACCCGCAGGAGTACTACCGAGCAGTCATGGCACATTCTTATGCCGAACAACCGCTCTTCGACCATGAAGATCGTGTCCTTGGGTGGATTGCAGTCGCACGAGGTATTGGTTCCTCTGTACCCTCCGAGTGTGCGACTCAGACTGACGACATGTCCAAGCGATCGGCGATTTTGCATTGAAACTCGACGCCACCTATCTCGCCCATGTGTTTCAGTACTTGCCCGGTCTTGGTGGAGATCCTCCGGTGTCGACTTACATCCCGAAGATCCGCACGCCGCCGTACATCATCGCTGAACCCTCTGTCCGCTTCGCGGATCTTCAGCCCTTCTGGGGTACGGGCAGCAAGCTTTTCTTATTCACGGACGGTGTCGACAATCTTGTCGACGGGTACTTCGTCTTCACCCCTAGGCAGCATAGCGGTGCTGATCCGATCGACGTCGTTGCCGGACTACTGGCGGAAGATATCGACCCTCGAATCGAAGAGATCCTTGGCCACAAGGCTATCCCCAACTGGAGTGGACTAGAGGGAAATAGGGCATCCAATGTGCTTGGCAACCTTCTAGGCGGGCAGAACGTCGAAAGGCTGGAGATGGTTACCGATGTCTCCCGTCTCAATTCCCGGGATGGGTGCCCATTCCATATTGACGACACGTCCATCATTGTATGGGCTCTCTCCGACGACTGAGCACACTTACAGGTCAGAACGAAGGCAATAGGAGTTCACGCAGATGGCCAATTCCCGACACTTTGGATACCGGTCTTATAGCCAGGAGATGATTACTGAGGTAGGGAGAGTGGCCGGCCGTTTCCTTGAATATTACGTCTGCATTAGTACTGTAGTGTCTATGTCCTGCGGATACGCTATCAATTAGTCGGACTCGCATTAGACAGTACCGTCCATATTGCGTAGATGATATCTGTCTGCGCGCACATACTCCATGCGTACGAGTCGTACTGTCGGAACACGCTGCGGCGTACTACTACCCAAGGGAGCAGGTAAGTACTGTAGAACACATCATGCAATAATTAGCGTGCACGCTGGTGTTCTCAATCGAACACCCATAGAGTGTAAGTCACGATCCGACCTACTGGCGTGTACAACCAGGGTCCACGAATACGACTGTACAATGTGGCGCTCAACTGGACCCCATGGGGGTGGGCGATCGGGGGCGCCTAGTCACTCTTCCCGGTACTTGATCAGCAGTTGAGCCTGAAACGGCCTTGCGAACGCATACCACAGCTGTCTACCTTGCTGTCTAAGTATCACTATGCAAGTTGACGAACAAAGAGAACGCAACGCGCGGCATAAGATTGGAAGGGCCTACATTGGAGGCAAATCGAATATTCACAACGTCCACACTGTAACTTTCCAGCCGAAGGGTATCGCCACCACTCAGGACCGTGTTGTCATGGACCGCTGGGAAATCTACGGCCAATACTACCTCTTTCTTGCCGTCTTCGATGGTACGTACGTCCTGTTGGATTGTCCTGTAGTCATTGTTCGGTGAACATCGCCGCAGGTCATTCCGGTTCTCGTGCTGCCCACTACACGTCAGAGATGCTTCCGACCCGGATTCGTCGGAAGCTTCGCGCCTTCATTCACAACGTTGGTGGCAAGCTGGATCGGGAGAACATTGCCCAGAACGAACCTAAGGTGACTGACCTACTCAAGCGCGAAATACAAGAGTTCGACAAGTCGATCGGGGACGCGCTGCAGCAGATCTGTCCCCGCCCATGGGAATTAACAGAGGAACAAGCCCGGCATCTCATCCAAGAGCATGAAGAAGTCATCCAGCGTGCTTTCTCCGGCACTACAGTAGCACTCGCGATCATCAACCTCAATCAGCGCTTTATGTGGGCTGTAGGAGTTGGTGACTCTACAGTCGGTACGTCATCTAGCTCGGGGTCGCATTCGCGCCCATGCTCATTCGGCCTAGGATTGTGCACTGTCGACAGTGAGGGTAATACCAGCGGCCGGAGGCTCTGTGAAATGCACACATTCAAGGATCCGCAGGAGTACTTCCGCGCGGTCATGGCACACTCATATGCAGAACAGCCGCTCTTCGATCACAACGACCGTATCTTGGGCTGGATCGCGGTGGCGCGCGGTACGTTCACCGCAATGCGTAGAGTCCACACCCGCCTTTTCAATGCATCTTCCTGGATAGGGACTGAACGCCAATCATAGCCATCGGGGACTTCGCGCTCAAATTGTCTGCAGCTTACACCGCCCATCTGTTCCAATACCTTCCCGGTCTCAGCGGCGACCCACCCCTCTCCGCCTACGTCCCGAGGATCTTGACGCCGCCGTATATCATATCAGAACCTTCAGTGCGCTTCACGGACCTTCAACCATTCTGGGACACAGGTAGCAAGATCTTCCTGTTCACGGACGGCGTCGACAACCTGGTGAACGGCCAGTACGTCTTCACCCCGGAGCAGCAAAGTAAGGCAGACCCGGTCGATATCGTCGCTGGGCTGTTAGCGGAGAGGATCGACCCTCGGATCGACGAGCTGCTTGGCCACCAGACTATACCAAGGTGGAGTGGGCCAGAGAACAACAGAGCCTCCGACGTGCTAGGCAACCTCCTCGGCGGCCAGGATATCGAGAGACTTGAGATGGTCACAGACATGACCCGTTTGGAGGCCAGGACGGGCTGGCCGTTCCACATTGACGATACGTCGCTGATCGTATGGGGCTTGGCAGATGCGTAGCGCTACCAGATTCTGAACGACGGTAGTGTTGCGCGGTTTTGTCATATCAATTGAATCTGTAGCTGAGCGCTGAGGTCTCCTCCCTCCGCAGAGGTGGACGCGGTCGGCGGGCCATTCCAAAGCCTGAACGCCCTGCAGCCCAACGTGCGTCAGATCCTGCGGTTTCACTCCCGAGGTCATCCAGTCGAAAAGTTGAGTTCAAGAGACTCAGCGTCCGAGCGCACGCCGGTTGAGATCGTCCCAACCCATTCCGGAATCGAGGCAACCTGACTGCCTTTGCTCAGACATTCACCGACATTACGCCCTTCGCGCCGCGAGATCGTCCATAGCTCCGGGAAGCCTCAGCGATCCAGCGTGATCACTTCGCGCCCGCTGAACATCTCAGATTCGGCACAAACTCTCGAGAACTCGCCCGAGCGCGGCCGAGATTTACGCACCCACATCGAGCGGACTGAATGGCGACGTACGCGACGAAGGGAAGTGCATCCCACTTGGATACCGAACGTCTAAACCTTCGTACAGCTACCAGTAATGGACAAGGCAAACGCGTATCGGCTTTCCGAACACCTTCCTGTACAGGCTGAGAGACGATCCGAGAGACGATCACAGCATGCATGCATTGATTGTCAGTCACGAATGCGGGAGGGTGGAATAAGTACAACTATCGAAACAGCGATGCATACACTACATGTAGATTGATTGCGTTCATACTTCTGGGCCTTCGTGTGCAGGTCGTATCCGTGTTCGTGCCTCAGCCGCGCATCTATATGCATCCATGTCCTGCCCCGGCCCGCCCGTCCCAGGGCTACAACCGCCGCCGACGCGCTGATCCCCCTTCATCTATACCCGCGAACCTCTCACACCGATCGTAGACCGGTTCGGGAGATCGGCGGAGAGGCCGCCGCTCATGTCGAGTTGTGGGGTGCGAGCGCGTTCTGGGCCGGCGTCAAGGGTACCTGCCCGTTCTCGATCGTGCTCCCTCGCGCGTCCTCCTTCTTGAGGTGCAACTCGGCCATGCCGGCTTTGAGCTCCTCAACCGTCGGGTGCTTGATGCTGTTCGACGACGACTCCTCGACAGGGGACTCAGCTACGGGCTCCACCTTCTGCTCGGGGAGCTCTATCCGCGTCATCTCGCGGACGAACGAGGTGCCCCAGTACGCGGCTGAGTACTTGTTCACGTACTACGCGCACACTATCGTCAGCAAGCTGATTGCGCTCGTCTGATGTTGTCAACGCACCTTGAACAGTTTCCTGTGGTTCTCGGCACGGGTCTCAGCGTCCATGGTGACCGCCTGGAAGATTGCGTCGGCGACCTCCTGGGAGTCCCACGGGTTGACGACGATACTGCCGTTCAAGCTCTGCGCTGCACCCGCGAACTCCGACAGGATCATCACACCCTGTTTCTGCTGCTGACACGCGATGTACTCGTATGACACCTGTTAAACGACGAGTCAGCGCGAGCGGCGGTGGTTTTGCGAGGGAATGACGCACCAAGTTCATACCATCACGCGTACTCGTCACCAAGCAGACGTCGCTGACGGCGTACAGGGCGCAGAGCTCGTCGAACGGCAAGCTCTTGTGCATGAAGTGGATCGGCATGAAGTCGACCGTTCCGAAGCGACCGTTAATCCGGCCCACGAGCTCGTTTACGGTCGCGCGCAGGTTCTGGTACTCCTCGACGTCTTGCCGCGACGGGACGGCGAGCTGCGCGAGGACGACCTTGCCGATCCATTCCGGGTGCTGCGTGAGGAAGAGCTCGAGCGCGTGCAGCTTCTGGGGCACACCCTTGATGTAGTCGAGACGATCGACGCCGACGATCACCTTGCAGCCCGCGAACCTCTGCTCGAGCTGCGAGATCCGCTTCTGGACGCTCTCCTTCTTCAGGTTCTCGATGAACGACGATGGGTCGATACCGATCGGGAACGTGCCGACGTGCGCGAGCCGGCCCTCGAACTCGACACCGTTCGGCATCGTGGGCAAACCGAGGATGCGTGTACATGAAGAGAGGAAGTGGCGGGCGTAGTCGTATGTGTGGAAGCCAATGAGGTCGGAGTAGAGGATTCCTAGCAGGATCTCGCGCCGGACCGGTAGGATTCTACGAAATGGTCAGCACAGGAACGATAGACGCGCACAGAAGGCTAAAGAGCATGTGGCACGGCGTAAGCTTGGCAAAAGCCTTAACGGGAACGACGATTGCTTCGCAGCGACCGCGGTGAGAAGACCGCAGGTACGAGCGGCAGATCCGGAACGGAGAGCCAATCACGGAGAACGGCACAGGTGCAAGTGGAGCGGCGGAAGGCGCGCGGTCATACAGAAGAGCAAAGACTGACCTGTAGATTTCGCTGGAGGGGAACGGAGTATGCAAGAAGAAACCGATCTTGATGTCTGAGTACTTCGGTGGCGGGATTTCCTCGCAGTTGATTCCGTCGAGGATGCGGTCGACCTCGCTCGCGGTGAGGTCGCCGACGTTCTGCGGGCCGTCGATGAGAGTGCGGAGGAGCATCGGGAGGAGCATCAGGTGGTAGTCCTGAACCCAAACCATGGAACCCGGCGAGAGCTGGGTCATGATTGCTTCGGCGAAGGCCATGTTTGCCTGGCGGTACGCGAGCCAGTTCTCGTCCTCGAAGTTCATCTCGCCAGGGTGGTAGTGGAAGAGGGGCCAGAGAATGGAGTTGGAGAAACCGTTGTAGTGCCTGTCCGCGACGTCATCGTCGAGGTAGACGGCCTGGCACGAGTACTCCTCCTTCAGGCGGCGATCGACGAGAGGACGGTCCTTGGGTGGGATGAAGAAACCTGGCCAGCCGATCCAGGTGAAGGACATGGACTTTTTGCAGCCTGAGAGCGCGGAGACGAGACCGCCAGACGACATCTTGAAATGGTACTCGCCCGAGGCATCCTTGTTGATTGTAATGGGGAGACGGTTGGATACGACGATGAGGTGCCTCTGCTCGCCGCCCGAGGAGGGGATGGAGAGGTCGGGGGTCGAGGGCTCTGTCGTGAGGAGGGTAGGGGCCATCGTCGGGGACGTCGAGGGGATTAACGAGGTGGGCGTAGGAGTAGAGGGAGGGAGGGATGGAGAGAGTGTATGCGGTAGGGTTAGGAGTCCTTTTGCTCTTGTACTCTCATCGATGATGCATGTGACATCATCAGCCCTTTCCTTATTCCGCCACAGCCCAACACACGGTCCAGCTCTCATTGGACCCGGTATCCCCCGACGTTTCCCCGCCCAGCAGACGCCCGTCTCTGAACGCTTCCTCGTCGTTTCTCCGACCGTCCTCGCCATCTTCAGATATCGCGCCCATCGCCTTCCCCTTCTCCTCCCTTTGGGCTGATCGTCGCAGCCTCTGCCCCCGCATCGACAGACAAGGGCGTCGCGTATCCTCTCTCGCTTGCCCTGGCGCCTCCTCCAGGATCAGCATCCCGACAAACGTGCTCGTCGGTCCGCTGACGATGCTTTCCTAACTTCGCCCTTATCATCGTCGCTGCGCGTCTTTAACGCCCTCTTCTCCCCTTCTCGACGTGTCAATCATGCTGAGGTGTCGGGTCCCAACCGTGACTCGGCGCGCCTCGATCGCACGACCGTGTGCGCGAGCAAATGACACCACGCAAATTTTAGCACTCGACCTTCGTCGGCAATATTTACGGTGATCATCCAGCTCAACCTGTACAAGAATGTAGACATAGGGTGGGCGAGCGTGCGCGCGATCTATGCTCCTGGCTGCTCTGACTTCTAACGGTACGCATCACTGCCTTTTCCTGAGAGTCGACATACTTAACTCTAGATCCTCTTAGTAGAGCTCCTTCTCGCTGCGGGAAGGCGGGCAGATACTTACGGGTATCACACCTTGCGTGTATCGGACTGCTCTACGAGGATCGACCGCTTTAGGCCCGTGTTTCTCCTGGCACGATTCTCGTTCGGACAAACTGGCGGCTTCACGGTGCTCTCTAAGGCTCGATCTTCCCTCCACGATACTTCTGGCGCCGGCGCTTCGGGATGCTTCGCGCGTGATGTAGTCTGCCGTCTTCCTGCTTTCGCTCGGCTTGTCTCCAGCTCTCTCTGCCTGGGCCGTGCCAGGACTGCTTTGTTACGTGTCTTGCCGGCGAGACTGGCGTCATCTCGAGGACTCGCAGCTCGCTGGGAGTCGGGGTTGTCTGCACGAGGTCTAGTACTCAGCAAACGCTCTCTGGTCTCTGCAGTGCCTGAATCTGTATGCGATGATACGTCCTACTCGAGAACAATATGCAGGAATACCCCAGCTCCTTCATGTCATACCATTGCGCCCCTTCCGATTGTTGTTGTGAGACTCAACGTCTGAAAGCATGCCTGACATCGAGTGCCGCGAATATACTGTATGGTTGCCTTCTACCTCTCCTCCCGAGGTCAGTGCATAGACTCGCTTGCAATGGCGTGCATACTATGCGTATGACACAGCTGTTCCCGTCTTACCGTGTCAGTAGACCGCTCACGAGCAAATACCGTCAGCCTGACATCATTCCAGCGGTGTGGTCTGAATGCGAGAAGCTCTGAAGTCTGATAATATCAGCCATGTCTTGTGAGCTTGAACTTGAAGCTTCGTAGCACGAGCGCGTGCCTCGCTGGGTGTAGGCGTCTAATTTGGGCAGGGCGGGTGCCCCGCGCCGGCACTGCCGCTGGGCGCCAGGAGGGGAGACGCCCAGAGGCGGTGGGATTGGCGCCAAGGAAGCTGAGCGGAGGCCCTGTCTGTCTGATACAGTCTAGTCCGTGGTATCGTGCAGGCCCGTCGTCGTCGCCATCGTCGCGCCCGCTCTTTCCTCTCTCCCTCCACCACCTCCCGCCATGCCCGCCCCGTACGCGCCGCTCGCTAGCCCCCGCTACGCCCAGGAGGCGGCGCAGCGCGAGCTCGACGACGCATTCGACTCCGAGGACGAAGGCCAGGACCCGTCCGAATCCACTCCCTTGACACACTCCCTCCCTCCCCGCACCGACTCCCACGCCCACCCCCCGCTCGACGCCGACTTCCCCTCCCCGGCGCCGACGACGCCTGCGAGTGCGCCGCCTCCAGGCGGCTACGACTTCGAGCGCGACTACGACTACGACTACGCTCGCCCCCCGCCGGGCTCGCCACCGGGTCCGTCCGCGCGGGCGCTCCCGAATGACTTTGGAAACACGAATGGGCAGCTGCCTACCAGCCCCGTCCAGCCACCGAGGCCTAGAGTAGCGTTCTGGCGGAGAGCGGTGGGCGCACTGCTGCCCCAGCACTACGTCCGTGTCCCTAGCGAGGCTCCTGGCCACCGCATCGTCGGCGGGGGCACCGAGAACGACGGAGTCTTTGCTAATGTCAGTGCGAAGCCTTCAAAGCCTATCAGGATCACGGACCTGGACGGGAACGTCCATCTCGTCCCAGAGGAGATTCAGAAAGAGACACCACCCGTACGTCATTCCACGCTCCCTTGCCTCTATCGCAGGGCGTCGTCCCGCGTCGCTGACCGACTCCGAAACATAGTCGTATGCCGAAGCGCAAGCAGACGCAGTACCCCCGTACTGGGAGACGACGGTGCATGCCCCTGCGGCCGCTCTCGACCCAGACGCATACATGATCGTCGACGAGCTCCCATCCGGCTCCCTGCTCTCCTTCATCGCCACCGCCTTCGTCTCGTTCTTCTTCCAGTTCGCCGGCTTCGTCCTCACGTACCTCCTCCACACCACGCACGCGGCCAAGTTTGGCTCACGCGCGGGCCTCGGCATGACGCTCATCCAGTACGGCCTCATCCAGTACGGCGGCTCGTTTGGTCGCGGGCGGATGGGCGGCAGCGACGGTGTGGCGGATGCGGAGCTGCTGACGGTGGCGGAGGTGGCGGAAAAGTGGAACGCGACGGGCTTGTCTGACTTCAAGCTCATCAACGGCACGGGTTTCGACCTGTCGTCGCTGAACGCCACGGACCCAAACGCGGTGTTCGAGATGCAGTTCGCGATCACGTCCCGCGACTGGATCGCGCTCATCCTCATGACACTCGGTGCGTAGCTGGTAATTCCTCCGTGCTTATCCTCTCCTCACCGGCGGCCGCTGTCCTCAGGCTGGTTCCTCCTGCTGTCCTCTTGTGTCGGCTTCTACCGCGTCAAACGCTGGGAGTCCGCCATCCGCGTCGCATCTCTGCCCGCCGAGCCGCTCACGCCCGAGCAGCGGCGCCACGACGAACAGGTACGGCGGAACATCGAGGCTGCGTTCGGTTTCGGCGACCTCGACATCGAGGACGAGCCCCCTCGGCGGGAGAATACAGAGAACTCGCAACGTCGCACTGAGAACACGAGCCAGATGACGGAGGCGGAGTTGCGGCTGACGCGGACGCTCCAGGCCGCTGGGTTACTGTAGCGCTAGGCTACGTCGTGGAATCGTCTCTCCTCAGGTAGGATCGCGGGAATCCGTGTGTTTGGGAATCGGAAGTCTTGGGGGGTGTTTGTATGCTGTGGTGCTTGCTTCGACCGTTCGACGTGTTGATTCTGGATGTTCACGTTCTCATGCCAGCCCTGCCGCGTCATCCCTTACTATCCTTCCTACCATCTGGGGGGTTCGATTGGGGATGCCCCGCGTTCTTTTGTTTCTTGGCAGGCTCTGTGCGCACGGCGTGCTCGTATGCGCTCATTCAGTGTAAATTATGGAAGTTATTGAAGGTGGATTTTGCTACGTTCTTGCTGGAGAGACTCATCACACCGCTCTAACGCGGCCTCGTTCTGCGAGGATGGATGTATCGGTCTCTTATGAGCGGTATGCCCTACTCTCGTGTCAAGTGCGCAAGAAGGTGTTGACCCTTTTCTCCGCAGCTCGCGTACGCAGCCGAATGCAGACAAGTACAAACACGCCACAACTCCTTGCAGCTGAAGCGATTGCGGCACGCACGCTGCCTAGTATGATGTTGGTCCGCGCCTCGGCCGCAGTCGACTCTACCGTCGACTTTCCGTCGGTGGTAATTCAAGGGGCGCCCATAAGTATGGAATCGGTCGTAAAATTAGTCGACCAGCGTAAGCTATTTTCGCATGTCCTCGGCAGGATGATTCAGGGATTCGCTGCAGTACCGGGTTTCGAGGACCGGTGACGGAGTGCCTGCGTACGGTGCAGACACAAACTCCCCTTCCGCGCGGTACGTCCCCGTGGCCGGAGGGCATCTATATCACCGCCTGGCACTCGTGAATCACCTTTCGCTTCCTCGGCCCCGGACGTGTACTTGTGGTCGCAACAGCGCCCAGCCATACTCCGCCGAAACTTCTCGGCTTCTAGGATACTAGGATCCGGCGTGGTCAAGCCAGGTTCCCTAGCTCCTGGTACGTTCTCAGAGCCCACGCGCCCATGTTTTCTGTCTATGGATGATCTACGCACCGTGACTGATCCCAGCCTCAGAGAAAGACGGCGCTGGCATCCGTGTATCGGACAAGCAAGGATTAGTGGGCGACCTATGCCTATTCTGATCCGGTCAACCGTCCTCCTTGCGACATGCAGGGCGACAGCCCCCACTGTATAGAGGTGAGCTCTTTCACTCTATCTCTTGACTCATGTCACCGTTAGGATCCTGAGTGCACTGATGGAACACTCCTACGCGTCCTTCCCACCAACAGCACTCGAGGCCGGGGTCGAGCCCATGCACACGGCGCACGCTTTAGACAACTCTTACCGCATTTGTACCCCCCCAGTGGCGCAATTCCTCCGCAGGAGTAGCACCCTCCCATACTCGTGCCCGTACCTTCAGCCACGCGGCAGAGTCAATATCGACCGGTTACCATCAGAATGCGTTCCCTGGAACACCGCTCACGACAACGTTGCGAATGGTTAGCTCTGAACGTGGTTCAGCTTGGCGGAGTCAGCGGGAACCAGTGAACAGATTCTAGGTGGTACAGCCTCCTGCCTTTTTGTCGACGCTCAGGTCCCCTGCTGCATCTCCATGCAAGAGATTCTCCGTGTCGCGCCGTAGAATGCCCCTGGACCCGTGGCATATAAACCCTCCTGCTTTTCGCGCCTTTCAACATCGCCTCTTCCTTATCCACCCAACGCTTTCGACGTATCCTCCCATCGAAGAAGCATGTCTGGTACAAACAACGCCCGCTCTACCGATAACAACCGCTCCGATACGTCCCCTGCCGCGTCCACCTCACCCGGCAACACGGGAAGGAGGGTAGCCGCAGCGCCGGTCTCTGCTGATAGCTTCCTGGACATGGACTCCTCCGGACGGTCCACCCGCTCTCCTACTGGTTCACAGTCATTCCTCAACATTTCCTCTAGCGGGTCTTCGCCCGCTGCCGCGAGCGCTATGGGTTCGCCTGCCAGCAGGGCTAGCGATGCCTCATCTGCTGGCGGCAGCTCAGGTGGTCGTCCGCCTGCGCAGAACGCTTCGGCCAGTGGATGGCCCGGTCAATATCAGTCCCCTGGCTTCGCTGGCGGAATGAATGCGTCGAATCCGCAGAACACCACCTCCCGCTTCGCCGGCAGGCATCCGTCTCGCGAGCCGGCATCGGCGTGGTACTCCTCGGATGATCAGCAGAGTCCGCAGGGGGCGAGCAGTCCCCGTTCGCATGGCGGATCCTCTCAGTACCCAAGTGGCCCTGCAAGCAGTGGACTCTCGTACGCCTCCAGCCCCATGAGTGGCAATCCTCGTCAGGCTAGCGGGGCTATGAGCCCTTTGGCTCTCGACGCTGCTCAGAACACCGCCGCTGGCTCCTCTTCTGGAAGGGGAAACACCCACACCGGTGCGGCTCAGGGAGCGCCGACTACGTATCCATCTGCGGGGTTCATGTCCTTTGGTGGTGCCTTCCCCACCAATCCCCAGCATACGCGAACAGCGTCGAATCCGGCGGCACGGCCTGGAGAAGCCCAGTATCGCGTGAAGCCGCGCCCGTCTTCCGACACGTACAACCGTAGCGGCGGCCAGTAGATGGCACAGAGCACCTATTCTGATCTCTCTCTTGTTCGCAGTTGTGGTTTCTCCAGCTTTGAGTCCCCCTCCGTTTACTGCTACATATGACCATTTCATTCTGAGGTTCCCGGATACGTGCATGCCTCTCTCACTTTTGCCTGATCAAACACCGATACTTTCTATGTGCCTTGTACATTCACGGTCCAGTGTATGCCTCGCTAGGACTTGTACCCATGCAATCCTAGTATGCAATGAGTATGCAATAAATATGCCGTGTATATGCATGCGAGAGTGGTCGACCCGTTGAGCGATGCAGCTCTTACGCTAGACAGAGTATGACCTAGATGATTGCCCAAAAGAATGTCTGCGAATGACGACAGTCGACGTTCAATACAGTGTCAATTGTTTGTGAGATATGATATTCCTGCTTTCAACTATTCCTACATGTCTGTGAGACCCCATACGATTATCGAGGTATCATCAATGTGAAAGGGCCAGCCTTCTTGGTCATTCAATCGATCCATGTCGGTGACCATCTCGAGCCTTGCGACGTTCTTGCCCCCTAGCAAGTTCCCTAGCACATCCGTCGCGTTATTATTCTCCGGTCCGCTCCACCTCCGCTCGACCTGATGGCCCAGGATGTGCTCTATGCGAGGGTCGATCTCGTCTGCTAGGAGCGCAGCGACGACGTCGATAGGGTCTGCGCCGCTGTGTTGCTCGGGTTTGAACACTAGCCAGCCATCGACGAGATTATCAACGCCATCAGTGAAAAGGAAGAGCTTGCTGTTCGGTCCCCAGTGCGGCTGGAGGTCCATAAAGCGCATCGATGGGTCCGAGATTATATAGGGCGGTGTCAATATCTTCGGAATGTACGTGGAGATCGGCGGATCGCCTTGAAAGGGTAAGTATCGGAAGATATGGGCAAGATACGGCGCTGGCAGCTTCAGGGCGAATCCGCCTATAGCTGTGGAGCATAAGCGTTCAGCTTGCGAGAGATATCTCCTGCGAGATCGTACGCACAACGAGCGACATTCATCCATCCTAGAATACGATGCTCCCAGTCAATGAGTGGATTTTCGGCGGATGAGTGTGACATGACTGCTCGGAAGTACTCTTTTGGGTTCTTGAAAGAGTGCAACTCGCAGAGCCTTTGCGCATGCACCTTGCCATCATCTCCGATCGTTGACAGACCTGTATCGAGTCAGACCTGGTGCGGGTCAACTTGCGCATCAACACCCACCAATGCTAGAGTCGCCAACACCGGCAGCCCACATGAAACGTCCCGGGACGTTGACCAGAGCGAATGCTAGAGTGGTCCCAGAGAAGGCACGCTCGACGATGTCCTTATGTCTCTCAATGAAGTGTTTGGCTTGTTCTTCAGTAAGCTCTGAAGGCTGAGGGCAGATCTTGACCAAGGCCTCGCCAATAGCGTTGTCAAACCTTGTGATCTCCTGTGAGAGGAGAGCTGTCACCCTCGGTTCATTAGAAGCAATATTACTGCGGTCCAAGCGCCGGCCGTCTAGTTTGTGCACCAAGGTACGAAGCCTCCTCCGAATAATCGTGGGGAGGTTCTTTGCAGTGTATTCTGCTGTGGTTGATCCCAAATGGCCTAGGAGGGTCACAAGAATCAGCCACCCAGATTTCCGTAGGAGTCGCTGGCGACTTCCTTACCATCAAAAACCGCGAGAAATAGCCACTCTTGGCCAGAGATGTCCCATTTCTCCGTAACCACTCGGTCGTTGTTGGCGGCGACGCCTCGCGGTTGGAAGGTAACACTGTGAACTTCATGCGTGGCGCTCTTGCCTCCAATGCCGCCTAGGCCAATGCGGCGTCGGGCTTCGTATTCCCTCGGCTCAAGAAACATGTCCGCGGAGCAGTAGAACCTTGCGTACTTCAACCTGAAGAGCCGCAAGAAAGGAATCGGTAGTATACACTGGCGGGGACGAGAGAGCAGCTGTACAGATGGAGGTTCCGTGTGAACATGCGACCAAGCAATCGCGCATGAGCAACTGCGGCTGTGATTGTCCGAAAATGGTACGCTTCTAGTATGAACTTCCGCCGTGAATATAAGAGACCACTGAACGGCTTTCTGTATCCCCGATTCAAGTCGTGCATGAGGAGAGGGTTCAGTCGATACGGCACTCGACTGCCATTGTTACTTAGTCCGGACGCGCCAATAAGACCGGCAGTCTCGCCACCACTCGCCGCGGTATCGCTCACGTACATAGTAACCGGGTATCGTTATGTTCGTAGCCGATGTAGCAAGACGTGTCCTTACGATGCGGACAGACCCCATACTATGATAGAGGTATCATCCACGTGGAAAGGCCAACCTTCCCCTGTATCTCGGAGGCGTGCTTCATTCGTGACCATTTCCAATCTTTGGATGTCCGTGCCACCCAGTAAATTCCCGAGAATGTCGAGGGGCTTGTTGTTTTCCTCTCGGCTCCACATTGGTTCGACTGGATGGCCCAAGGTCTCCTCAGTCTTTGGGTCGACTTCATCGCCGAGAAGACTTGATACCACGTCGATTGGATCTACGCCACTGTGTTGTCCGGGTGTAAATACGATGTAGCCATCGACGAGGTTGTCGACTCCATCCGTGAACAGCAGTATCTTGTTCTCTACTCCCCATACAGGGTCGAGGTCGGTAAAGCGTACGGAAGGCTCCGAGATGATGTATGGAGGAGTGACGATCTTGGGAGCGTACTTTAGGATGTCTTGCCTGCCGGCATAGGACGTATATCGGAAGAGGTTGGTGAGATATGAAGATGGCAGTTTCAAGGCAAAGTCTCCGATTGCTGCGCCACAGAGGATGAGCCCCTCCACGCATTGTACCAGTGGCAACTACACATACCACGTGGCACGGATAGCCAGCCAAGGATGCGATCCTCCCAATCCAGGAGCGGCTGCTCCTGGTGAGAATGCGCCATGACAGCACGATAGTATTCCTGGGGATTCTTGAAGGTGTGCACTTCGCACAGCTTCTCAGAGCGACGCTTGCCGTCGCGTCCTAGGGTAGATAATCCTGATCATAGTATTCCTCAGTACAAACTCACGCGCCGCAGATGTCTCGTCTGTGTGCTCACCAACTGTGGAATCACCCACACCTGCCGCCCACATGAAACGCTGGTCCACGTTAATCAGAGCCAGAGCCAGCGTGGTACCCTCAAAGGCACGGCTGACGACGTCACCATGGTCCTCGATAAGTCGTCGCGCTTCCTCCTCGGTGAGCTGCTCTGGCTTGGGGCAAATGCTCTGGAGTGCTCCTCCAATAGCTTCATCGAACGCCTCGATCTCTCTTTTCAGCAAGACGGTGATCTCAGATTGGTACTGATTGATGTTCGTGCGATCCAACTTCTTCTGTAGATCATGTTGCAGTAGGCTACGCAGGCTCCTACGGAGTTGTGTGGGGAGCGTCTTGGCTGTGTACTCCGCAGTCACCGTTCCGAAGTGACCTGATCAAGTTGGAGACAGCGCGCGACCGTAGACTGATTCAATTCAACGCCGTGGGTACGAAAAGCGCGAGGACGTACCATCGCACACAGCTAGAAAGAGCCATCTATCTCCTTGGATATCCCATTTCTCAGCCACGACCCGATCTTGGTTGACACAGCTGTCACTAGGCTGGAAAGTCACCGTCTGAACGCCTAGAGACGCCGACAGGCCGCATATGCACTTGTACGCAATGCGCCGCCTAGCCACGTCCTGCCTGCTACGTTTCGGCATGGCAGGCGTAAGACTGGTGCACGAACGACCTGTGATACGAGAGGGCAGTGAGTAGAATGCGTTGGTATGCAGACGACGAACAGAACGCGCAGTTCGGCTGAATACATATTGAATACGAGGAAATCACTGCGTTCAAGCAATTTGTAGTCAGTTCCGGAGTAAGAGACCTGATGTCTTGTTGTCGGAGTTACTTGGCGGGTGTAAATAGATTGCCTTTTACGGATCGTGACTACGCGTGACTGTACGCGACCAGGTGGCCGGGTCACCTCTACGCAACGCTGTCCCTACACGAGCTTCTCCAGCCGCCGAGTACACGCCGCCTAGCCCTCGACAGGTCGTCTGCTCGGGATCTACTCGGGGTTCCTGAATAGACAGGCTAGTCTTTTCCCTGAACAACCCTTATGCTACCTCCTCGTCGCCTGTTGGACGGCTGGCCCTTGCTCTGAGGCTCCAGTATATGAAGGTCTACTTCGTCGTCCTTGCGAGACTTGGCTCCTTGCCACTCGACTCCCATCATCTTCCTGTATGCGCGCCCTCTGAGACGACCGTGCCCTCCTCGTACACCATGGCCGACAGTTCAGGCCCAGCGGAGACCCGGCTCGAGTTGTGTACTTGCAAAAGTGAGTGCGGACCTAGGGGGCGCATGATCCCAGCTTACGAGATTCGAAACCATCGGCGCCGCGACGACAGAAGGCAGACGACCACGTTTTGAAGAGCGCGAGGTCTCCGTGTAGCTCCGCGGCACGGGAAGAGGCATCATGCATACGACCGCCCGCGGCACCCCCACTCGAGCTCCACTTCGTGCAGGTGTCCCATCTGTAGCTCGTGAACGGGTATATGGCGAGCGGTTGAGGAGGTGGGCTCTGAGAACAGGTGTCACCGAACAGCCAGCATCTCGGGGATCGACCTGCCCGAGGCACAGCGTATGCGCATGTCTGTAACCCCAGAGCCGCATGAGCAGAGCACCGGTTCAAGCCGGCCTGCGCTTGAGACGGGCAACTTAAGCAAGGTAAGTCTATATATGCATACCCCGGCGTAGCTTTCGCTAACATTGGAGCTAGGTGGACAACACAGGCCACACGCGAGACGACCCACACGACATAGAGGACCTATACTATAACCCCCCTCCCTCGGCAACATCATGGCGGCAGTCTCGGCCGCAGTCGTCCAACGACTACGGCGCGGTCACTCCGCGTGCTTCGCCAGAGCCATCGCGAGAAAGGCTCAGGCTGTGGGCCATACTGAACAACATTTCGTTGGCTGTATGCATGTGCGGGGCACAGTTACGGTAAGTGCTCGTTATTCTTCAAGTTGTATGCAGTCATCGAGCTCACTATGCAGGTTCGCGTGGCATAAAACCCCTGCAGTGGGTTCTATTGCTGGGCCTCCATAGCCCTGAGACCCGGAAGCGGTCGGCGAGCTGCCCGTCCCAGGAGCTTGCATGGCTCCGAGTTGGATTGCGCGGCTTTCATCGGACATCCCGGACCATACGTTGCGCAGGAAAGGGTCTGTGATTTGTGCTGGTGAGTGGATTTCGTCTCGTGGAGTTGTGGAAGACGCTCTGATACTTCGGGCGGTGCGAACAGGCGAGCAGAGAAGTACGCGGGAGGAGAGGGCGAGGCGGGGTGGGGCGACGCGACGCGCTTTCGCGGGATGACCGTGCACGCGTTCTATGTATCTATTTGGCCCAATAGAGACCTGACTATATGCTCTGCTCCGAGCAATGTACAATGTCCACTTATGCATCCGAGGAGCTGCGACTACATGAAGTGCTCTAGCCTGTTCATGCTCCTGTGTACCCGAGGTGCTCACATCCGGAGTAGCTCAGTGTAGGCCTCAGTGGACAGATACCGCACATGTATATGCCGCTGCCCGAGGACTCTGACGACACGTGCTATTCGAGCTCCGACAAAATCGTGTACGTCGGTGTATACATGTCTCCTCCCTGCGCGACTACAAATGCGCTGAACGCAGTGACTACACCGTACGAACTGCAGCTATAGTTTGAGGCAACCATCAACTCGGGCGGTACTCTATCGGCCTGGCAGCGCCAATGTTTGTCCCGGTTTCCTGCACGTTCGTAAATGCGGTTGCAGGGTTGTCTCCGCGTCGTATCCACTATTCGGACAGCTAGTGACTCTTGCTAGGACACAGTCTTGAATGAGGGCTGTTGCGCAGCAGTGAAGAGTAACATCCCACGACAAGGACACGCTCAAGCTGCCTCAGCACTATCTACTACGATCCCGGGCCACCGCTGAAGTGCTAGGATATGACTGAGTGAGTGAGTAGGTTTGGCCGTGGACATGGGGAAAGGACTCACGAAAATTCACCGGGAAACCGCTTCATGATACCGCCGCCTGTAAACAGCACAAGGACGGACTCGACCAAAACGGTGCGCTACATCCAAACGTGCTCCTCTAACGTCTCAATGAGTAGTACAAATAGAAGATAGGATACAGACACGGCGAACGGTCAAGCGCACCGATCTCAACTCGACCCTAAGCGTTTGTCAGAGGCCACACGATGATGGACGTATCGTCGATGTGGAAAGGCCACGCCTCCTTGTCGTTGAGGCGGGCCATGTCGGTGACCATCTCCAGCCTCTCTACATCCTGGCCGCCCAGCAGGTTGCCCAGGACGTCTGAGGCCCGGTTATCCTCTCGCCCACTCCATCTTGGGATGATCTTATGGCCAAGCACTTCTCCGACGCGCGGATCGACTTCGTCAGCGAGGAGTTGTGAGACAACATCCACGGGATCGGCTCCGCTGTGTTCTCGTGGTCGGAAGACCAGCCAGCCGTCGACGAGATTGTCGACGCCGTCCGTGAAGAGGAATATCTTGCTCCCGGACTTCCAGACGGGCTGGAGGTCTGTGAAACGAACTGATGGTTCCGAGATGATGTACGGCGGCGTAGCGATCTTCGGGATGTAGGTGGAGAGCGGGTAGGCTTGAGCACTTGGCAGGTAACGGAACAGGTTTGCAGTATACGAAACGTGCAGTTTCAACGAGAAGTCGCCGATAGCTGGCTTCATAGTCAGTCAGGCGTCCTCACGAAATGGAACTTCACAAACCGCGAGCGACGTTCATCCAGCCTAGGATGCGGTCTTCCCAGTCAAAGAGCGGCTGCTCGGCGTATGAGTGTGCCATCGTCGCTCTGAAGTGCTCTTGCGGGTCTTTGAACGAATGGAGGTCGCACAGCCTCTGAGACCGTGGTTTCCCATGTTCGTCAATGGACGTTAGGCCTTTACCGACATATGCATGAGCAGACAGCGGCAGGCTGGAGTTGTTGAACAGAAAGGGGGCTCACCTACACTCGAGTCACCAACGCCTGCGGCCCACATGAAGCGCTGGTCGATGTTCACCAAGGCCAGCGCAAGCGTGGTCCCACTGAAAGCGCGATCTAGGATCTCCTCATGCTCATTCACTAGTCGCTTCGCTTCTTCCTCGGTCAACTCCCAAGGACGGGGACACATCTTCTGCACCGCCTCTCCAATCGCCCTGTCAAACTTCTCGATCTCGCATTTCAGCACTGTGGTCACTTTGGCTTCATGCTCGGCCACGTTGTCGCGATCGAGGCGACCGCCGATACTGTGGACGAGAGCACGCAGCTTCCTGCGGATCGCCGTAGGCAAGTCTTTCGACGTGTAGTCCACGCATGCATTTCCCAAGTGGCCTAGAGAGTGCATAATCAGCTGCGCGTCGCGTAAGGGGACTTCATACAAGACTCACCATCGAAGACCGCGAGAAAGAGCCAACGCTGATCACAAATATCCCATAGATCCGTCACGACACGGTCTTCGCTTCTATCTACGCCGCGTGGCTGGAACGTTACCGTGTGGACGCTGAGAATCTTCGACTTGGAGCCGATGTAGCCCCTGCCGATACGTCGACGAGCCTCCCGTTCTCTGCTTGCCATGTCTGCCATGTCGAAGGCCTGCAGAGAGACGAAAGCGACAGACGCACAAAGCGGCACCGAGAGCGTCTTGAGATTGCAAGTCCGACACGCTTGACCCCACCTGATCAGCACCCGGGGACTTGCGGAGGGTTCGAGACTTGTCGCGGTGCGCGCTGATGAAAATGGAGAACGATAGATAGCAAGCTTGATTCGACAACAACCGACAGAGATGCTTGAAGTAGCGATGCGATACTGTTACAAATGTCCCAAAACCATGCCACGCGCGGGGCGCGGCGCTCAACCGAGCAGTCCCTTAACATACTTGAGAAGATCGCGTCCCTGCATACCGACTTGCGGTCAGCGTGCCATTTCACAACAGTCGAGAAGAGGAAGACATACCCCATGACTCTTCACATCAGCGACCATCGCCTCGATCGGGTCCGCCTGCGTCTCCCCGCTCTCCCCACTATCCGAAGCCTCCCCAAGGCGCCCGCTCGGCACCCGGTTCAGCCCCAGCCGCTGACGCTGCAACGTCCCATACCGCGAGACGACTGTCATGACGGCACGCCAGCCTTCCATCAGCGCCGGCTGTGAGTTCACGAGCGTCGCAGACGAGTTGGTGCTCGCGAGTGACGAGAGCGACGAGGTGCGCCCGTGGCCGTTCTGCTGCGCCGTCGTGGGCGAGGGTGTGGGCAGAGACGGAACAGCGGTTGAGCGGACGACGTAGGGGCAGTACGGTCGGTGCTCGCGCAAGATGTCGAGTTGCCGCTGCTGTTGAGGCTTCGCTGCGCCATTGCCGTTCCCCTCTGCAGACCCGTCGCCGGTCATTGGGTCATCCTCGTCAGTCCGCTTCGGAAGGAACGCCCACAAGCCGACCCTGCGTTGACACAGCGAGCAGTGAAGAAGGGTCGTGTCAGGGCGTGCAGCGCTGCTCGCCGAGAACTCCGAGCGCAGAGACGCTGTATAACTCATGCGCAGAGGCGGGCGAGGGGTAGCCGGTGTGGGTGTACCCTCCCGCGCCACAGAGGAGGCACGAGAGAACACGCTACGTGAAGGCGTCCCTGGAGCTACAGACCCAGCTCGGGAGGCGGAGGGCGTCTTCACAGGCTCCGGCGGTGCCGGGGGCAGGATAGACCAGCCGAAGAGGGCCGTGAGGACAGCCGTCTCCGAGGGTTCCGCACGAGTACCGGTGGGTGTGGGTGTCGATTCTCGCGGAGGCGTTGATGGTGGGGATTGGTCTATGACTGTGGACGTAGGAAGGGAGACCGACGAGATGATGCTCAGCATCGATTGCACTTGGGCTGCGGTCTGAAGACGCTCAGTTAGCCTACAGTGCACTCGCGAGACCAAAGCTCCTTACCAGAGGGTGCTTGATCTCGACTCCGTGCATCACCGTGTCGAGGGCAACTGCACGAGCCTTGATATCTCGGATGGTAGCAAGGGGCGCTTGTAGGGGCACATGGTAGATGGAGTCTACATAGGCGTTGAGATGGCAGGCTTGGTGACTGGGAGCTGTAGACCCACCATCGCATTGACGGGTCTTCCATGGACAGCCGTCCTTGTGAGCTTCGACCAGCTGGACGCGTTGCTTCTCGACGAGGGCATTTGCTATGACGACGCTTGAGGTTAGTTCAGACCTACCTCTCCTGTTGCCCTACATACCAGCTTCACGGGTCATGCCGTCTCGGTTTGCGACGACCCATGAAACGCCACAGATGCCGCATACGAGACGGTCCTTGCCGTCGTTGACCCAACCGCATTTGGAAGCCGCCACAGCGTCGATGGCTGGGGGCTTGTTGCCGTATGTCGAGAGCTTGTACGTAGAGAGGCGCGCGAGGAAAGAAGCTGTTGATGAAGGGCGGTACTCGCTGGTGGATGGCGAGGCAGCGATCGAGGGCTTTGTTGCCTGACCAAAACGGAACGGGAGAGCCTTTCTTGTGCGCGACGCTGTTCGCGCCAAGATTGCGGCTAGGTGAGGGGCTGTCTTTGACAGGCCGTCCAGATCACCGGTGGACGTTGGTCTGAGGTATGCAGGTGAGGAACTTGGTCCTCAAAGTCGACATCGCTACGTACGGCCTTGTGTCCTTCTTGATGCCATACTTCGCCAGGGTGGAATAGATGGAACGTGCGGTGCGTAGCCGCTTGGGTGGAGGAGGTCGAGTGAGGGTGGGAGTCGTGGGCCCAACGGCCTCGTCCAGGGTCTGAAGAGCATCTTCAAGCTTGCGCTATGGTTGCGTGTCAGTCCACGTCGGCGAGAGACTTGTCGAGGGTCAACAGACTTTGAGGCTCTTCTCCGAGGATTGAGGCGACACGATTGTGGGAGCGGCCGAGACCATCTGGGAAGTCGACTGTTCGGCCATTGTGTTGCGCAGTTTGCAAGTGATCGTCGCCGAGAGTATGTGCTAGAATGTCCCTTTCCGCGACCGAGCGGGCGGAAGCGGGGTGGAAGGGAGAGGAGGTGGTGGAAGGAGAGAGAGAGAGAGGCTGCGCGGCTGTGGCGGACACTCAACCAGCCACGCGCGCATAGACGCCCGCAGCGCTGGTCTCCGCGTCGCGCGGGCCGCGGCAAGTGCAACGCTGTGCGAAGCAGCACAGACCGCGCCCACCGCTCCCTCAGACCGCCACGGCACACTCGCCGCTCGTCCTCTCCTTCTCACTTCCACCTCCTTGCTCTCGCGCGGTGTCTTTTGCTATGTCGCTCCCACCGCAGCTCGTGCACGCCCTCGAAGGGCTCAAGTTCCAGGTCAAGGACGCGTTCTGGGCACTCTCGTCATGTATATGCCAGCAGTCCGCCAAGGTCAAGATAAATGGGAGAACATGTGCGTATCGTCCCATGGGGATGTCATGGCAGTGATGCTGAGGTGGCAGTACTCAGTCAAGATTATTCGCGTTCTGGGAGAGGGCGGCTTCTCGTTTGTGTACCTAGCTCAGGATGAGCACAGCGGGGTGCGCAGTCATGACGTTCGCAGGCGTCACAACCGGGACGCTAAGAGATGCCTACAGAGACAATTCGCGCTCAAGAAGATACGTTGCCCAAGCGGAAACGAAGATGTCAGGCAAGCGATGCGCGAAGTGGAGGCGTACAGGCGTTTCAAGTGAGTTACCACCACTGGTGCTGCCGCCGTTCACGTTCTCAAGCTATCTTGAAGGCACCCAAACATTATTCGGATATTGGTGCGCACCGCGGCACCCGCTGACCCTTACTCTGTTCTCACCATACCCTCTTAGGACTCTGCAGTAGTGCAGGACCCAAATGGAGACGGCCAGATTGTCTACCTCTTCCTTCCTCTGTACAAGGTACGTCAACCACGGGCGCCGGCATAGGGTGCACTAGACCTAATACCTCATCTGCAACCAGAGGGGAAACCTACAAGACGCCATCAACGCCAACTCGATCAACAACACCCACTTCTCCGAGCGTGAAATGCTGCACTACTTCAAGGGCACCTGCGAGGCCGTCCGCGCCATGCACGACTACCGCGCGCCCATCGGGTCCAAGTCCGACGCCTTCCCCTCGCGCGCGAACCAGTCTGCCTCTGCGCGCCGGAGCCCGAGCCAGTCGCCCCGGCACTCGGAAGACGAGGACGAGATGTTCCCGCACCCGGAGGGCGACGCCGAGGGTGGGTACTCGTACCACGGCGCGGGCGGGAGCGGGAGTACCAGCAGCGCGAACGTGCCGCTGATGTCGAAGAATCGGCCGGAGGAGGATATGGTGTTTGATGGGGATGAGGAGCTGGCGCGGATACAGAGGGAGGGGGCGAATGAAAACGCGGAGCCGGGGCAGACGGAACTTGTGCCGTATGCGCATAGGGACTTGAAGCCTGGGTGCGTGCATCGCTATCAGGTGTAAGTGCGAGGGTCGCTGACTTCGCCCGTGCAGGAACATCATGATTTCGGACGATAACCAGCCTATACTCATGGACTTCGGCAGTACCATGAAGGCGCGGATCAAAATTGAGAATCGCTCACAAGCGTTGCTGCAGCAAGTATGTACTTCGGTCTGGTAGCATGGTACAGCGGCTGACAGTCTTCAGGATATCGCTGCTGAGCAAAGCACGATGGCATACCGCGCACCAGAGCTGTTCGACGTGAAGACGGGTGTAACACTCGACGAGAAGGTCGACATCTGGGTACGTTCTTCCGCTTTGGCGTCGCATCCAGGATGCTCACAAAGCCTGCTACAGTCACTCGGCTGCACACTCTACGCACTCGCGTACTCTCACTCACCGTTCGAGAACATGCAGACGACGGAACAGGGCGGCTCAATAGCGATGGCCGTCATGGGCGCGCAGTACAAGCACCCAAGTTCTGCGTACTCACAAGGACTCAAGAACCTGATCGACAGCATGTTGAAGGTCAACCCTCAAGAGAGGCCCGACATTCACGAGGTGGGTTTGCTCCTTGACTCTGTCGATTGTGGCATTGTGTGCTGATACTTGGGGCACAGGTCATCCGGATGACCGACGAGGTATTGCGGAGCCTGCGATGATTCCCACAGGTTCCTGCTCGCGTCCGGCACTGCGGTTGTTTATATGCTCTCCCACCTTATGTTGCGTCGTCGCACTGGTCCGCTCCTTTGCCTCTTGTTTATCTCTGGAATGTATCTCCGTGGACATTACTCGCTGCTATAGACTATCCGTAATCTCCCTGGGATTCCGGAACAGTTGCTATGAGGCGGCTGAGCTGCGTCGCCTCTTCTTCGCCTTGGAGTCGTCTGTCGGTTTGGTGGCGACCTTCGCAGTGGGTTTTGCAGCCTTAGGCGTAGGTGCCTTGACTTTCGACGTATCCTCTGACGATGTCTTTGGCTTCTTCGCAGATTTTGAAGGCGCGTCCGACGCTTTGGGTTGCGTGGGCTTCGCCACCTTTTCCTTCTTCACAGCAGACTTGGGCGCCTCGTCTTCCTCGTCCTTCTGCACTTTCCGCTTCTTCGCAGCAGGGGGCTTCGCCGTGGAGGGCTCGTCAGCGTCGCTGTCGCTCGCGCCGTTCTCAGACGCTGTCGCCTTCGCCTTCGCCTCCTTCCGCGCCTTGGCTTTCGCCTTCATGAGTTTCTGCTTCGCGCGCTTTGCCTTGATGGCCTCCAACTTTGCTTTCTGTGAGAGCATGCGGATGAGCGACGAGTTAGAAAAGCCTGCGGGAGATCAGAGCGTACCTTCTTCTGCGCGCGTTTTGATAGGCCCTCAGGACCGTTCGGTCTCGTGCCCTGGGGCGCGAGTGCTATCCTGACGACCTGGCGAATGTCTGTGTCCGCGTCAACGGCCATAGCTGCGTCCCTGACGCGGGCAAATCGTCGTGTATGCGCCTGTACCCTCCTTACCCAGTCAGCTTGGTTCCCAGAAACCGCAGTAGCACACAACGAATGGGGCGTATGGCGGAACTCACGTTGGACTTGAGATGTACGTCTGCCATTATGGGATTCTTGATGAGCTTCCCTGGGCAGACTATGCATTGCTTGACCTCCGGTTCGAGCGAGACGAGGTATAAGGGATTTTGGAGAGCTTCGGAGACAGTCATCGGTGCTTCGCCTTCGTCGTCTTCTTCCTCCTCAGACTCATCTTCCCCTTCTAGTTCCTCCATGCCGTCTATGTCCGCCTCGCTCGCGTCCTCGTCCTCGTCCATGTCATCCTCTTTATCTTCCTCCTCGTTCCCTGCATCCTCGTCCTCGTCCTCTCCCTCATCGCCTCGCGCTGCAGCGCGGGTCCTTGTAGGACCCTCCTCGTCAGAGTCGCCGTCGTCAGAATCAGAATCGGAAGAGTCGGAATCCGAGTCGACGTCGTTCATGCCGAGCATCTCCTTCATGTCGCCGTCCAGCCCGAGCTCCTCCTCGCGCTCCTTCTTGCGTATACGCTTCGCGACGCGTTTGAACATGGTGAATAGAGACTACGAAAGATGAACGAGCTCAGGGCGAGAGGGAAAAGCAGACGACGAGCAGCTGTGTACTCTTGACCAGCGCGAGGCTGAGGATGCGCGAGCGCGACAACTTTCAGCGATCGAGGGGCCGATCTGAGATCTGCAGTGATCGGGGCGCGTGAAGCGCCGGTTTTTTGGGCTTGCTTCGTTGGCGCCCATTGCTGCAACGCTCCTCTGCTTTAGCCTTTCGACGCTGCAGAACTCCTGCAGTCGTCTTGAACCCTTCGGCTCTCATCGGCTCCCTCGCTGAGGATTCTGCGTGCGCGGACACACCCTTGTCTCGAAACCTGCTTGTCTTGTCTTGTGCTGTTCGTCATGCACAAGCACGCCCTTCCACGACTCCCGGACGTTTCGGCGGGCTTTCGCCATTCCTTCCGCCGATGCAAGAGCAAGGTCGCCCGCTCCCGGCTGGACACGCTCATCCAGAAGACACAGGAAGTTGCGGATGAGTCCCGCGCGCTCAAGACGAACCGCATCGCTAAGACGCTGCAGGACGTCCTTTCTCCGGCAACGTGCGCAGAGCTCCTCGGTAGACCTGTGCAGTCCGTCAAAAAGGGCAAAGAGGCTGCGCGGACACCCTTCGCGCGACCCTCTGAGTTGGTGTCGGCGGAGAAACTCGCCTTTCAGGCCTCGGAGATGCTGGCCGAGACGGACAGTCTAGGTGTTAGCAGCGACCCAGATGCCTCCGACGACTTTGCCCAACATTTCCAGGCCGGGACACTTGTGGAAGTCCGGAGGTGCGTGACCGTCCGATTGTCTGATTCCTAGCTGCCGTTCTAACTTTCACAATGTCAGGAATGCCGTTCGCTCGTTGGGCGTCGTGCTCTACACGGTTCTCCTCGATCGCATCTGGACTGTATATACCTTGACCGACCGTGGAGAGCTTTGGTCCCACTTCGAGCATGACGTGCAGTTCCAGATGCCCAACTTCGTCGACAAGGACTTGATTGAGTCCTGCGGCATGTTCGACAGCGCGTCATCCGAGGAGGAGATTGACGCGAGGGTAGAAATCATGAAACGCCTGCGGGACTTCCAGAAGCAATTGGAAACGGAGCTGCACCACGTTGCCCAGAGGGCCCGTCTTCTCAAATACTACGACATGGTGTCCCATCCCGACGGCAAAACGTGGCGAACCGTAACCATTCAAGAGACTGCGGAGACACTGTCGGAGGGGCAGACCGTAACTCCCCTGAAGTTCTTGGCTGCGCAGACGTACCTCATGGAAAACGGGATGTACTTCCTGGCGGAACAACGACGTTTCTTGATGAAGCAGCGGTTCTGGGTTCGTCCTCGGCAGGACATCGAGGTTATCAACGCCGTGCAGAAGATGACGCTGGATTGTGATCCAGCGCTTGACGCCTTCGCGGAGAAAGCGCGCGCCATCGTGATCGCCCACAAGCAGCGGTTACAGGAATCTGCAAGTGAACCGCCCTCTCGGCACCCCGCTGAAGACGTTCAACTTACGGAGACAGACAAGCTCATCATCCGCTTTCTCTTCGCGTCTCTTCGGGCCTCGCGGCACATCCAGGAGGACCCCTACGCGGTGTCGTACTCGCAGCTCCTCAAGAAGGTCGGCCTTTACGACTTGGACCTCTACGATGACAGTTCAGTACACCGCTTCATGATGGACCTCGGTGTCCTTGCTCCATGGCAGGACACCCTCACCCGCGACGATGCTCAGCACGAGGAGCCCGAGCCTGCCATCATAGAGTCCACCCAATCCACGCCCCTCCTGCCTGATCCTCTCGGTCCGGAGGACTTGTACTCTCGCGACATCGTGGAACATCTCCGCCACGACTTCGGCGACATGCCTGTCTATGTCGTCGATGACTGGGGCGCCGAGGAGCTCGATGACGGAGTGTCAATAGAGAGGATCCCCTCTGATCCCGAGCACCACTGGCTGCATGTCCACGTCGCGGATCCGACTACGCTCCTTCCCCCCACTCACCGGCTCGCAAAAGAAGCCTTCCGGCTGGGCAGCTCTCGCTATCTACTCGACCGCACAATTCCTATGCTGCCTCGCGACGCTGGCTTCCATGAGTACAGTCTCGCACATGCACCTGGCGAGCCTGACAAGGTCATCACGTTCAGCGCGAAGGTCAATTCCGCGGGCGAGATCGTAGACTACAAGGTGCGACCTGGTATCATCCGCAAAGCGCAGAGGATCCAATACGACGTGGTCGATGAAGCGCTCAATCTCCCAACGGCCGAGACGATCTACCCGTTCGGTCATACACCGCCAGCTGTGCCACGCGAGAAGATCAACCTCGACCCTGTCACCCTCGAGGACCTCCGCCTCCTCGAGAAGGTGACAAAGAACATTGTCAGCGCACGCGTCAAGGCGGGTGCGATCAACCTCGCGGTTCCTCATCCTGTGCTGACTCTCAACCCTCGACCGCTCCCCGACGAGCTCATGGGCACGAGCTCCCTGACGCCGTTCGCGTTCCGTGGGTTTCCAGACCTCACTTACGGCGTCCGCGACACCCTGGAGCTCGGCGCGCGCCGCATCATCTCCGAGTGCATGAAGACCAGCTGCCGCGTGGCCTCTATGTTCTTCCGGGACCGCGGCATCCCCGCCCTGCGCCGCACCGTCGGCCCCTTGCGCGGTGAGCGTGCCAACAGTGTCGAGTCCCTCCTGGCGATGCGCGATGAGGAGGGCAACGTCGACTACTACGAGGCGTTCCGTCTCCTCGTCAGTGCACCGTCCGCACGGTACCTCACCACGCCCGGCCCGCACTCGCCGCTCGGTGTACCCGAGGGCGAGGGCTACGTGAAGGTCACCTCGCCACTGCGCCGATTCGGCGACATCTTCGCCCACTGGCAGATCAAGCACGCGCTGCTCGCCGAGAAGGGCGAGAAGGCGTCCCCCATTCTCTACCAGGACGATTGGCTCGCGCGGTTTGGAGAGGAGCTCGAGACGCGGGAGCTCTACGCGACGCGGTTGGAGCGCCTCCAGGTCGAGTACTGGGCGCATCTCTTCCTGACGCGCTGGATCGAGGATCCGGCGGCCGCCCAGCGCGAGCACGACCCGCTGCGCAGCCTGACGGCGCGACCGCTGACGAAGCAGCGGCCCAACTTGCGGCTGAAGGAGCACAATTGCCCGGTGTACGTGCCCGAGCTGGCCCTCAAGGCGACGATTGTGCAGCTCGCGCCGGAGGAGGCGATCGGTCCCGGCGACCCGCTGGATGTCAAAATCCATCAGATTAGGTTAGGGGCGCGTCCTGCTATCGATGTGCTGCACCGGTGATTCGGTCATCGTTTATAGAGGTACACCTACATTACTACACTACGCTCACACCATGATCTCGCACTGGTGCTCGACTAAGGAACTGTATCATAGCCATATAATCCACTACATCATGCACCACTCATGCTACGGATACATACTGTATCAGCCCGGAATCGTCCGTTCAGTTCGTCAGGCCGGGAACGATGACCTTGCGGCCAGTGACCTCGCTGGCCTTGAGCTCATCGAGGACCTTGTTGACCTTCGCCAGAGGCTCGGTAGTGACAACAGGTCGGATAACCCCCTGAGTCTCACTTTAGTACAAACCGTACTCTGTAGCGGCTGATCACAACAAGCGCACCTTGGCGAGCAGGTCCAAGCAGACCTTCATATCATCGATCGTTCCGTATAGGACAGATAGGACTACGCGCAATGGTCAGATGAGCGGCCGAACTCATAGTGAAGGCACACAGCCAAGCACGTACCGTTCGTCCTATAGAGGATGAGGTCCACAGAACTCAGAGGCAGCTGGTCTGCTGTGAAGCCGACCTAAAGAAGCATCCTTCAGCTCTGTACATAGGCGGAGCGATGAAGTAGGCCTACCAGGACGACAGTACCAGGCGGACCATTGAGGTTGAACACATCCCCTCGGACAGCCGCCTTCCCCAGCGTGAAGGCTACAATCCAGTCGACCCGTGAGTAGGCATGCTATCAACGCAGACCAACTAAGAACTGTATCACTCACACTGCTCGTTCGACACGAAGTCGATGACGACGTCAACCGTGAATGTCCCCGCGGTGGTCTCGTTCGTCAGCTCCAGGAGGTCCAGAGCCCTCTCCGCCCCGAGCGACAAGGCAAGTTCGCGAGCGGCAGGCTTGTAGTCGCACGCATAGACAGTCGCCCCATAGTACTTTGCAAGCTGTACCGCGAGGTGTCCGAGTCCACCGACGCCGTAGATCAGCACGCGCTTGGTGGTCCCTGGGCCGAGCTCGAGCCATATATCAATCTCGACCGTCCAATGATGGAGTCGCTGATAGCCGCCTCACCTGGGCAATCTCGTGGACCGCGGTATACGCGGTCAGGAGCGCGTCCGAGGCGACAGCGGCCACTTCGGGGGCGAGGCCATCCGGCTACATGAAATGCGAGTTAAATGTCCTCCGGCGCAGGCGGTAGCAGCCAAGACTTACGACAGGTACGAGCTCCTCGGCATTGACTGCGATGTACTCCGCATAACCGCCGTTGCGACCGATACCGATGCTGTTTAAAGCCGGGGGGAGGTTGTTCATGGCGACGCAGGGCACGACGTCGTAGATGGCGTAGAGGGCGCCTTTGACGATGCCCTCAACTTCAGAGCCGAGTCTATGCGTAGCTTCAGCATGGATGACATGAAGGACAGCGCATGAAGAGAGACGCACTCGACGGCGTACCCAACGTTCTCGTGGCCGAGAATGAAGGACCGGTTGTCGGGTACAGCCGCGGACAGAATGAACGTGTCCGAGTGGCAGACTCCCGAGGCAGCGATCTTGACGAGCACTTGCTTGGGGCCGGGCGTAGGGACCGGGACGTCCTCGAGCACGAGCTCGTTATCACCGGGGTGGTATACGGCGGCCTTCATGGTAGATTGCATCGTGATATTAGTTCGTCCGACTAGTGTGGTGAGTCCAAAGTCTGTTGGTTCGTGAGGCTTTCTGCTATGATGGTGAGGAATACGGCAGTTCATGGGCCTTCTTATACAGGCCCACGACGACCCTCCCCTCTGGTCGTCTCCCGAGCTCCGAGGACGGAGCCCCTATGTCCTTAGTCTGCGCTGAGCGCGAGACATCCCGAACTGAGTTGAGTGCGCCCAACGGACAGCTTCAGCGCAGAATGCGCTCGCCGGTAGGGCGGGTGGAGTGACCGAGCGCAGGATCAGGTTGGACGCTCAAGGGACAAAAGAGTCGGGGCGCCTCAATCGTGGGGCGGG
This sequence comes from Trametes cingulata, assembly GCA_022385765.1. NCBI lineage: Eukaryota > Fungi > Basidiomycota > Agaricomycetes > Polyporales > Polyporaceae > Trametes > Trametes cingulata. The sequence goes on along the minus strand of MU277984.1, from coordinate 719,957 downwards.
ACGCTCGCTTCGCTGGTTCCACACAAGATCGCAAAGGAAAGTGTACGGGACGCCATGGGCGCGCGCGTTTCAGGTGTTGGTGCGTGACCTGTAGGGCGGGCTGTTCTGACGGTCGACGACCCCTGAAAGCCGTGCGCGTAGGGCCGGGGTACTGCTGCATCACCCACCCTGTGCAGAATCTGGGACTTACGGTCAGGTCGAAAGCGGAGAAGACAGGAGAAGACATCGCTCACCCAGTCCCTCATAATCGCAAGTGCATGCTGAGCTGTAGCTTTCGATCAAGTACTGACAGTGTCCGCGCAAACAACCACAGCGGAGCTGCCTGTTGTGCAGCTATCGCAGACATCATAATACTTGCGGGCTCGTGCCTTGCACGAGGAGTCCAATACAGTACCCTCTGAAGTACTGCGGCCGCACCATTGTCCGGCAGTACTACGGCTGAAAATTGTCACTCAGTGGGGCGTGCTGCAGAAGTTCTGTAGCTAGTCGCATTCATGATTCTGGCCCGCTGACTCACGTATATGTGTCGTCCCAACCGTTCCCAAGGGTGAGATCCAGAAGCTCGGCTTGCAAGCATGACCACTCGTTGAACCACGTACGCTGGAGACGCCCGTGGTACACCCGGCGCCACCTGGTAGTGTAGGCAGGTGCCGGCCTGCACAGGACGCATAAACTCGCCATCATCCATTTGTCGTCGACACTCTGACGACCGCACGGTCCCGGGAGTTATTATACGAGCTCGAGGGTCTCGAAGGGGGAGACTGGACGAGGAGGAGGACTAGAGAGACCTGGATCCCAAAGCGGAGAAGCGAGCGCCTATTTCGGAAAGTGGGAATGGTTCGATGTATCCCGCGCCAATTTGTATATCTTCTCGTCCCCACTGGCTCCCACCGCCATCCCCGTCCGCCTCTTCCTCCTCCTCTCCGTCATCTTCTCCTGCTGGGCATCCCTCGTCAGCTCACCAGGCGTCATGTCGGCGAACGTCACCTTTACGGAGCCCTGGACGGGCACGCTCACCCAGCTCGAGTGGCCGTCAAATTCTAGGCTGCTCTTGCTGGCGCTGATCAATATACCCTTGATATCCATTGTACTGAACGTACTCTGGCAATTGGTGAGTAGACTTCTTGAGCCTGCGCAGCGGTGTCCTAAACGCTCCGAAAAGTTACCCCGCGACAAGTCGCAACCTCCGCTCGTCTGGCACTGGATTCCTTTCCTCGGTTCTGCCCCTGCGTACGGTCGCGACCCGGTCGCATTTTTCCGCGAATGCAGAGAAAAGGTGTGTCTTCCCACAACGACGACTGTGTTCCTGTTCTGACGCGTCCGCCGCTCTCCAGTATGGCAATGTCTTCACGTTCATACTTTTGGGCAGACGCGTCACCGTCACGTTGGGACCTCAAGGCAACGACTATGTTCTTGGAGGCAAGCACAGCCAGCTCGCTGCGGAGGATGTGTACTCTGTAAGTTGTTCGCCTCGTATGATACGAATGACCAACTCACCTGCCATGACAGCCCTTGACGACGCCGATTTTCGGCAAGGACGTCGTGTACGACTGCCCTAACGAGAAGTTCATGGAACAGAAGCGGTTCGTCAAGGTGTCGCTCTCCATTGACAAGTTCCGCGCCTACGTCGGAATGATTGAGGACGAGGTCCGGGACTACCTGAACACCGACCCGTCCTTCAAAACCTACCAAATGAACGACATCAACGAGTGGGGCTCCTTCCCCGTGCTCAAGACCTTTTCTGAGATCACCATTTTGACCGCGTCCCGGACCCTCCAGGGTCGTGAGATCCGTGAGAGGTTGACCAAGGACTACGCCCAGGTCTACTCGGACCTCGACCACGGCTTCACTCCCCTGCACTGGATGGTCCCTGGCCTCCCTCTGCCGAGCTACCGCAAACGGGATGCCGCGCACGCGAAGATGAGCACGTTCTACCAGTCCATCATCAGCAAGCGCCGTGAGAGCCCCGCCGAGGTTGGTGTCCACGAAAGAAAGTGACGACGCCCTCGTACTGACTCTTCGATTAGGACCAGGAGGACGATGTCATTCAATCTCTGATGAAGCAGCGCTACCGCGACGGCACTCCTCTCCGCGACCACGAGATTGCGCACATTCTCATTGCTCTGCTCATGGCCGGTCAGCACACGAGCTCGTCTTCTCTGGCTTGGTCTATGCTCCACATCGCCTCCCGTCCCGACATCCAGTACGTACCATTTGAGAACTCCTCTGCCGATTCAGTGCTGATGCCGACCGCTGCAGGGAGGCTCTGTACAAGGAGCAGTTCAAGCACTTCGGCACCCCCGACGGCGGCCTCCGCGACATCACCTACGACGAGATCCGTGAGCTCAAGGTCCTCGACTCGGTCGTCCGCGAGACGCTCCGCCTGCACCCTCCGATCCACAGTATCATGCGCAAGGCCCACACCGACATCCCCGTCCCCGCGACCCTCGGCGCGCCCTCGGAAGACAAGGTCTACGTTGTGCCCAAGGGCGACATCGTGCTCGCGTCCCCGCTCATCAGCCAGCTCGATCCCACCGTCTGGGAGAACTCGGAGACGTGGGAGCCGTCGCGGTGGTATGATGAGAAGGGTGTTGCTGCGATGGCGAACAAGGCGTACGATGAGGGCCAGAAGGTCGACTTCGGCTTCGGTCTTGTGAGCAAGGGCACGGTCAGCCCGTACCTGCCTTTCGGTGCTGGTCGTCATCGGTGCATTGGCGAGCAGGTGAGTTCAAATTGTTTCGCAAATACGATGCCGTCGTTCTGATGATGTCTGGCAGTTCGCGTACCTGCAGATCAGCACGGTCATCTCCGCGCTCATCCGTCGGATGGAGTTCCGTCTTGAGGGCGAGTTCCCCCAGCCTGACTACTCCGTAAGTCCTTCTTCTGCCGTCTCAGAAGAGAGCGAAGCCTGACAAGCGACACTTCACAGTCCATGATGGTGCAGCCTCACCCGTGCCAGATCTTCTACCGCCGGAGGAAGTTCGAGTGAGGGAGCGTGTAGAGAGCGGCACAGACATTGACGACCGCGATGTCGGAAGTATATTAGATCTAGACGCACCTTGCTTAATTTGATTGTCCAATGAAGAGTCATGGACGATGATACTATCTACATGGATGCTGGATGTGCTGCGAACTACACCTCACATGAGGGACCTGGCGAGCGTTGAGGCGGTGTGAGGTTGCAATTGCAAGTGGACGCCTGGTACGGAGCGCAGGAGGCAGAAGCGCCCAACCCGCACTCGGAGGAAGTTGCGCGGTGCCGTCATAGCCGCCAGTTGCAACCGTCCACCACCATGTCCTCCTCACTGCCTACGGTATACATCCTCATACTGGCTGTTCTCGCTGGCGGCGTGGGATGGTTTGCGACCCCCAAGGGGCCAAACCAAACGTGAGCCTGCTCGAACGCCGCTTCCCAAACGTGAACCTGACCGGCACTACGCAGGCTCATACGGACAAGCGTCCTACTCACACTGGCGTGTTGCTACTTGATGTGGATGGTCACATTCCTCGCGCAGGTGCACCCATTGGAACGTGAGTGACTGTATGCACAGACGACGAGAGAGTCAAACTGAATGTGTCATGGTCGCTTCAGGTCCTAGACGGTCTCTTGTGGAGGAGTGAGCGTATCCTGAGGCGACGATGGGAGGGTCAGCTTTGGGCTGCTCATCATTCAGTGCGAGAGTCCCCTTGGTTCTGATGCTGTTTTGGCGTGCTGAGTGTTCTCTGGCGTGCTAGGACTTTACTGTAGTATACTTCACTCGGGCTTCCCCCCAAAGCTCGTGTCTATACCATTCTTAGTCTCCCAGGAAGCCGCAAGTGTGCAAGAGCCATGTCATTCGATGCGATGATACTCAAAGGTTCCTGTATACTCTGTGTTACGTCCATTCATTGCTGCAGGACCAATCTCCTTGTGGTGCTCCCCAATCCGCAGGACTCCCGATATGCAGCATGTCCTTGCCCCAATCGACAATTTGGCTATCCCAAGCTTCCCTCGCAGCCTCATCGCCGTCCTGCACGACAGCAACGTCGTCAGGGCCTCCTCCCCAAGGCAAGTCTTCGTCGAATGGATCCCACGGGTCGGGGACCTCGTCCGTGTCCGGTGGCGAGGCCGAGTCGTCCCTCGAGAGGAGGTGGTGTAGACTGGGGTCGAGCTCTATCGTCCACTCCCCGGGTATCTCTCCTAGTTGAAGGACGAGGCTTTCGTGGGCTTGGATTGCGCGCACGAGCCAGTCAATCCAACCGCCGCATGCGACGGCGACTTCGTTCTGAAACCAGAGCTCGCGCAGCGAAATGGACGCGTCGTGGCAGCGCACCATCCGCTCCAGCACAAGGTCTCCGACGGTTTGGAGAGGACGTGGGCGACGGGCAGCTTCGTGGGCGGGATGCTGGTGGATTGCGAGTAGCTTGTGCTGTTCCTGTTGGCCCCCCCTCGACAGCTGTCGGCCCAACTCGTCCACTCGCCTTGCCCTCCTTTCTGCCCACTCCCGTCCCTCTCGACGCTTGAACGCCGCCACCTGGCTCGCCCAACCCAGCGCCTCGTCTCTTCCCCACTCGTCGACCTCCTGCGCTTTGCCCACCCCACCGAGCTCGACTTCGTATCCCCATTCCTCGGCCGTGATGTTGCACCATTGCGTGAACTCCTCGACGGTCCACTCGAATTTGTGATCGTTGTGTCTGAAGATGCGCGACGTGCGCTTAGTGGGATCTGGCCACCCGCATCGGGCCCCGACCGGTGCGTTGGGCGCGGTGAAGCGTGCGTTGAACGTGTATGAGGGCGTCGTGAGGAGGACGATGCGGGGGTGGTAGACCCCGAAGATGGTCGGCGCGAAGGCCTGCAGGACGTCCTCCGGTAAGTGTTCGATGCTACATCAGAGCTGGTGAGCGTCCACCTCCCGCTGAACTCCGGGACGCGAACGTACACTTCCATCGAGACGATGCATTCGACATCCACGAACTCCGGGTTGATTTCCGCCAAGCTGCCCTCCCAGATCTTCACCTCGAGCGGCTCCCATCGCAAAGGGTCATGCAGCCAGAGTCCGTTCCTCTTCGCTGGATCCAGCGGCTTCGTGCATTCCACCGTGTCCTCCAGCTCGGAGGGTGAGATGTCTAGCCCCGCGATCTTTACGGGGTGCAGGATGTCTTTGTGCAGCTCCGCGAGCACATCGTCGGTATCCTTTTCTATTGATTCTGTGGGCAGAACATCTGGTGGAGGCCGCGCGAGCCATGGTGCCGGGTTGCAGAGGCATGCGAGCAGCTCGCCCTCACCACAGCCGATGTCGAGTACCTACATACGTTCGCATGAGTAGACAAAGGTGCGGTATCTCGATCAGCGGTGCTTCTAGTGCGGCAGCACGCAGTCCGCACCTCGGTGATGCCCTCGCGGCGCATGATATCGAGGACCCATCCGCGCCTCTGCAGGTACAGCTCTGGTCTGAACGTCACAGGCAGCTCTTGCGCGCTGTCTGACTGGCACATCGTCGGCTATCTTCAGGTGGTGGAGTGAGGCAAAAGGGGATTCAAATGCGTGTATACATTAAGCCTCCGCTCTGCACCCATGGCGGTGGAGGGAGTTGCCAAACTCGCTTTCAATTCGCTGGCGCTCCGTCGTGCTGACCCTTACGAAACCGCACTTTCTACCAGTTTTCTACCGCAGCAGTCCCTCTCGTCACACAAGCAATTTGGGAGGCACTGTGCAATGCGTGCAATAGTATCGTGGGATCATGAGTGCTAACGACACAGCAGGAGTACAAAGACAGCATCGTAAAGTAGGTTTTGAGGTCATGGCACGACACATCATCTGCGGGGCACTCAGGCGCGGAGCGTTTAATCGAAGAGACCGAAGCCCTGTTGGGATGCATGCGTAAGTGCAACGTCCTGATGACATGCTGATGGCACATACCATGTCGTCCTCGGACTCCTCCTTCTCCTCCTCGGCAGGAGCCGCAGCCTCGGCGGCGGGGGCGGAGTCGGCGGCAGCAGTGGGGGCAGCAGCGACGGCGAACGCCTCGGGGTTGGCAAGGTACTCCTTGGCCTGGAGAGTGACAGTCAGCATGAGTTCGATTGAGTAGCATATAGTCCAAGAGTAGCCTCAGACAATAAGCGGATAAAGAGACAGCATACGTCCGTGGACGCTCAGCATTTTCAGTGTGTATTTTGTGCACGTCATAGGCAAATGGTATCTCGAGGCGATGGCGTGAGGTACATACCTTCTCGGCACCCTCGAAGGTGTACTCGGTAGCAAGAGCAATGGCAATGAGGTTCTTGTACGAGTTGACGAGGGAGTGCATGACCGAGACGATCGTGGGGTAGTGGATGGCGAGCGAGATAGCCGCAATGGTCTGGATGCCAGAGAAGAAGCGGTCAAGGAGCTCCTTGTCCGAGATGTCGAGGACCTCGGGCGAGAAGATGTTGCCCTGGTCGAAGATCTGCACAACGCTCATACCGTACGTGAACGGCGAGATGTTGAGCATGTTGAGCAGGGTCGCCTCGGAGGTACCGACACGGGTGCCAGCGGTGACGACCTGCACGTCGTTGACGATTTCAATGGTACCACGAGCGATCTTGGTCGGGATACCGAGGGCCTGGAAGAAGGAGGTCTTGCCGGGTTCCATACCGGTGTTGCCGGCAGGGATGGTGACATCCTTGGGCGCGAGCGCACCAGCACGGGCAGGCGCAGCGACCTTGTTGGCAGTGATGATGTCACGGATCTCCTTCAGATCGCCAGAGGTGAAGACGAAACCGATGTTGCCCTTGACGTGGGGGAGGAGACGCTCGAACTGGGGGTACTCGCCGAGGATGGAGCGGAGGGCACGGCGGACCATGGTGTTCTTGCCCATGACGACGACACCCTTGCCGCGGAGAGCGACACGGATCTGGTGCATCTGGTTGGAGCCGACGTTGTCGACATTGACAACGAAGATGGAGGCTGTAGCACGAGATGAGGTCGAGACGCGCTCGGGATAGGACGCGATGCTACTCACGGTACTTGGCCACAAGCTCCTTGAGCTTCTGGAAGTAGAGCTCCTTCTGCGCGCGAGTAGCACCCATTGTGATGATGTAGTCCTGAACGAGCGGAAGCGTTCAGGCTGATTGAACTTGAGACGATGTTACTCGCGTACTCACTTGGAGTTTTAGTTAAACGGGGTGGAAGATCAGTGCCTCCCTATTGACCTCTACAGTCTCGTCAGAACAACTACCCTCCTGTCTAGCTCTCGATGCGCATACCTGTCGTGCCAAAGGATTTTTCAAGGCAGCTGGTCGAAGAGTGTAATGACGAGGGTACGCCCGACTTTCCGTGCTACACGCCGGCGCTGCCGACGCGACGTGGTGGCGTACAGTACCAGAGATAAAGTTTGGTAGATCCACTCTCAGCCGATGGGCCGTCAAAGGAAACCCGGGACTCCGGCCCGCATCCCTCACTGATGCGTTGGGACAGAGCCTGGCGCATGTGGTACCATTGGGCGCTTTAGAGTTGCAGCAGGGCGCTAAAGGTCGCGTTGTCTCCTCCGGCTCGTCGTCTCTCGTCGTCTTGTCCTCCTCTCCTCTCCTCGGCTGGGTGGGCACCTGGCGATCGCAGCTCAGATCTTGAGGCTGCTGTGAGCTCTGGCCATTGCTCTCATATGCAATGGAATGTTGCGATGGACTCTGCAGACCGTCCGAGTCGCGGGCGGCTGCGATAGTGCCCTGCCACGGTGCAGGTGAGACGAATGGTCTCTCGATAACCCTAGTGAACTTGCTGACATTTGGCTAGCCGTGTTACGGCGGTCTTGCAGTACTCCGCCCTGTACACGTCTGCCGGTTATTCTGTGAAGAGTGCTTCACACGATCTTTTGAGCCCATCCTGGCGCGTTAGTCCGATGCGAGTACGGGACTACGGAGTCGCACATCTCTCCAATCCGCCGCGTTCGCCCAATATTGATGTGACACCCGCTGGAGCAACAGATACGGCCGAGGCTGATTCCGTCCTAACCGAAGCGTACGAGAGGCATCCCATCGACAGTGACGCAGTCTCTACAGCCAGTGCTCACGACTTGGTCATCCCTCCGGAAGCTCCCCACGTTACCTCCATGGCACATCTGCGCACTTTCTTGGACTCTGTTACACTCCATGATGACTGTCGACGCTACACTGTCCGAGAGATACGACACTGCTATCTGACTTGGAAGCGCGAGGGCGTTCTTCGTCACTTTGGTCCTCTCCACCTGAGCTCTCTGATATCCCTCCTTGGTTCCATCTCTATGACATCTCCGGGAAGATGCACAAGTTCACTCCATACACATCGCCGTGTTTCCGACATACCCGCAGCCGACCGCGAGCCCCATTGGGACTTAGTCCTGACAATCTGCCTAGACAAACAGGGGATGCAGTACCCGCTGTCCAAAGCTGATGTGTACTGGCTCATGCGTGCTCACATCAGCCGCTTTTGGGAGCATGCGGATTCCGGTATGACCTCGCATCTTCTTATTCGCCGTTTCATTGAACTGTACCCGTAGATGAGCCTGAGGCACAGCGGTGTCTTGTTGCAGCCAAGCAGTGTTATGACAAGATCTGGGACACTTCGCAGCATCCGGATATGCACCTGCCTTATTTTCAGGTCCTCCTGGCCGACCCGTCGACCGAACACCTACACCTGTACGCAACACACATGGCGGGCATCCTGACACAGAACGGGCGACTGCATCCATCCCTCCGCGATCAGTTCTTCCGAACGATTGTCAGCCGAGCCGAGATTGCGTCGTATTCGAGGCGGACGATTCTGTCCGCTATATCGCAACGCATTGATGCGCGCGAACTCCAAGATGGGTCCTCGGAACCGGCTGACAAGGCGCACGATGGGGACGAGGGACGGTATCTGCGCGTAGCTGCCCCTAGGCTTGTGGCAGCTCTCGAGCACGCGTTACTGGATCATAAGAGCTTCCGTCAGTCCTCCGTCGAAGCGCACAGCGACATCTCTCGATGGGCGAACGCAATAGCCCACTGCGTCTTCTCGATCTCGCGGGATGAAGATCGCACCATAGACCTACGCTGGAACTGCCTCGTTTTACTCGCCCTCGTACGGACCCGCTCCTCCCAGTGGAACGGCGCGAGCGCAGAGACTTGGAGCGATCCGATAGTGCGTGGGGCGGTCATGGAATGGCAGACCGTTTGTGTTCTTGCGGCTATAGAGAACGTCCTGGGTCCGGCCCTTGCTTCCGGCAGCGGTGCTCTCCCTTCCGAGGTCGTTCAGGGTTTCTGTGGCGTCCTTCGGGGATTGTGGAACGACTGGACGTCGATCTCTCCTTCGGCAGCCCCTCCTCGCCCCCTCCTCGTGTCTCGTCTCATCTGCGCGTCGTTTTTCCAGCTCGCTGGGTGGCTTGGTGACAGGGTGTTGGTCGATACATGTCGCGAGTACTGCGTTTCGGCGGGCCTTTGGGCCATCAATGAGTCGGAACCCAGTCCTTCTGCAGGTCTGCAAGCGTTGGCGACAGAGCAGCTCTATGCCGCGCTGAAGTGCGACACATTCTTCGAACGGGCTCTTGTCGACCTCGTCGTCTGCACCACCGACATGGAGATTCTCCGCGGCGCCGTCGATGCCGCCGTCATGCGCTACGCGCGCTCCGATCCAGAGCAAGCGCAAGAGCTGCTCGCGTGGGCGAGCCATCGCGGGATTGCTCCGTCGGGGAAGGCCGTTGCGCGCGTCGGGATGGCTTTGGCGAGGCATGGCATCAACAGCTACCTGGATCGGTACATAGACCACCCTTCCCTTACTGCGGAGCAGCGCGCGGAAGTCGTGGTCGCGTACCTGCGGATGTTCGTTGAGCACGGTCGCCGGTTCATGGATCCTCGGGCGGTAGTGGGGATCTGTCCGAAGGTCGTCAATCTGTCTACTCAAGTGACGCACCCGAGGCTTCTCTTGGATTACCTCCTGTCGACACTGCGAGTGCTGATCCGAGAGGGCTACGGCGGACAGGCCGTGACTCTCTTCGAGGACTTGTCCAAACATTCGTCAAGCATCCCGGCGGCGGCAATCTCTCAGTTCCTACGCGCGCTGCTCTGGCACAGACGGTTCTCGCTCGCACGACGCATCCTTACGTCCTCCGCGCATACGCATCCCGATATGATCCCCCGCTGGTCAAGACTGGTAGCTGTGTTCTCCGCACGCGGTGGCGCCAGAAAGCTGGCGTCCGCATTAACCTTCGCAAGCGCACCGAAGAGACCACCACCCACGACAGCCACGACTGTCCCCCTCACTACTCCAGAGCGGTGGCCAGGCATCAGCACCACCTCCGCCCAACCACGACCTCTCCAGGTGCTCCAGCGTCTCGTCAATGCAGACCGCTTGCATGCTGCGAAGAAGCTGTACGAGCGGATCTGTAAGGAGGAAGAGGCCGAGGTACGCACGGCTGCGGGTAACATGATCATCCTCGGCGCTGCTCGTCGTGCATCGCGCGGACAAAGGGTGGGCGCGGTCGCGCACATCTACAGGACGCTCGTGGAGAAGTATGGCTTCGTTCCGGATCGCGTCACCGTCAACACTCTGTTCAGCGCGCTGCTCTCTGGTGGAGAGATGGACAAGCTCAAGGCACGCGGGCTGTTCAACGCTGTCGTCCAGATGGGATACCCCGATGGCAACATACGCCAGGGAGAGGTCGACGGCGATGTGCAACCACGCGGGCCATTTTTCGGTGCTGTGCCCGCTATCGTACCCATGCTAGGAGACGTGGAGATTCCCAGGCTTGCGTCACCGGTCATGTACATGCGGCATGTACGGCCGCTGTACAAGATGTTCATCAAGGCTTTCCATGGTTTGGGCGACGCAGAGGCTGCGTGGAAGGTCGTCGGAATCATTAAGGCCTTGGAAGCGGAGAACGCGCGGCGGGTGGTGGATGGGCAGGATTGGGTCGTAGTGGGTACGAAGAGCAACCGTGATGAGCCATGATGGGGATCGTCCCATGTACATATGCTAATCTTACATCACTACATGAGCTTGTATACGGCTGTATCTGTACTCAGTCCGTCAACTTTTGTGGGATATGTCGTCGAAAACAGCTGCGATAGAACCGAACCGAAAACGAACGCGTGTCCGTCTGTGAGTGTGTTAGGCTAGCAAGGAGAGGCGAGCCACCATCAAGGAAGTGTCTGGTATCCAAAACCCGTTGTCCTTTGCCTTCAGGCGTCCCTCGTCCAGGACCATTTCCAGCCTCCCTGGGCTGATACCGCCCAGGAGGTTGCCCAACATGTCGATGGCGACATTATTGGCTCCTCCGCTCCATCTGGGCTCTATATTGTGGCCGAGGATTTCCTCGACGCGGTCATCGACTTTGTCTGACAAGACAGATGATAGAAGTGAGCTGAGGACCTCTGGAGGATCGGCACCGCTGTGCCTTCCGGGAGTGAAGACGAGAGAGCCATCCACAATGGTCTCGATGCCTTCGGTATAGAGTAAGAGTATGGGATCCTGCCCTCTGAAGGGCTTGAGATCGATGAAGCGAACCTGTGGCTCGGCCGTGAGATAGGGAGGAGTTAGGATCTTATGTTCAAAGCGACAGAATGGAATTCTCCTGTGCCCGGTGGAGGCGTGTTCAAAGAGATAGCGCGTATATGCACCATCCATCTTGAGGGGAAAGTCGCCAATCGCTGACGGACAGGCAAGCAATGTGAGCTGGAAGCATGGGGTGGTACGGGAACGTGCTCACCGCGGGATAACGTCCTCCACCCCAGTAGCTTGTGCTGACTATCTATGATGTCCTTCTCGGTGGCAGGATGGGTCACGGTCACTCTGCAGAATTCTCGGGGGTCCTTGCATGTATGCCGTATGCAAAGCTGTTCTGCGCGGCGTTTCCCGCTCTGGTCAACTGTCGACAAAGCTGCGAACCGACCTGTGAGCCGAGGCACATGTGATAAAGTGTGGAGAATCACTTACCGATAGTAGAATCGCCAACCCCGGCAGCCCACATGAAACTGTCCCAGTCGTCCACAGCGATGAGGGCCATGGTCAGAGTGGTTCCCTGTGTCGCACGGAGGAATGCTTTCCTGTGCTGCTCATAGAGTTGCCTGGCCTCCTCGGCACTCGGCTTCGTCGGATCAGGGCATATCTTCGTGATAGCCTGCCCTATCGCATTGTCAAGCTCGACAACCTCCTTCTGCAGCATGGACGCTATCAGCGGGTCGGCCTCCTTCATGTTTGTGCGGTCCAAGAGCCCGCCAAAGTGTTCTTTGACGAGCTTCTCGAGTGCATCCTTGATACGGGCAGGGAGCTTGTCTGCAACGTATCTCGAAGTGGCGTCTCCGCCATGTCCTACGACCCCTCAGCTTCGTCAGCGGGAACCTATCAGAGGGACCTCTATGAGAAGCACTCACCATCCATGACAGCCAGGAAGACCCAGCGCTGGTCGAAGATGTCCCAGAGTTGTGTGAGCATCTGATCGCACGAGCGGATTGCTTCGAAGGGCCTGAAAGCTGCCAACTGTACGGCCTCCCCGAGGTTATGGCAGTCCTGTGCACCGCTGGTGTACAATCGTTGGAAGAGCCGCTCACGAGCGGCATCCAATCTGTGGAAGGCGTCGCGCATGTTCTGGTCTGAATAGGAGTGGACGCCGCGAGTACTTGACGGAGGGAATAGATCTGAACGGCTTCAAGGGGTGGTAAATGGTGCGAGTCCGTATCGGATCACTGCGTGTGGACTCCGACGGTGCTAAGCCTGAGGGAGACGGGCAGCAATTCAGTTTCCTGCATACTGCTTCCGTGCGCGAGACTCACCAGCGGGACTCGTTCTTGCTCCTCGTCTAGGTATGTCCTGAGGCTGTTGATGACAGCGATCTAACTTACGTACTGACACCAGTCTGTCTCGCGTGCCGCACCGATGCGGGAGCAGTGGGCGCTGACCACAAGAACAAATAGCGGACAACCCACGAGGGCATGCCAGCCCCCGCCAGATAGGTTGCCTTTAGGATATGACTACAACATGTGTGAGTACATCGAATAAACATCCAAGTCCACAATACCAGGCAGAGCAGCTCGGGAACATGCCTGCCGAACGGAGGTATCCCGAACGCAAGTCCAGCACCTCAATCCTCGTAAAACCCCATCTCCGCGTCCCTCTTCGCCCGCCTCAACGCCGCGCGCTCCTCCTCGCTCATCGCGTACCAGCCCTCTACGCTCTCCTCGAGTTCCATCTCCCACTTTTCCTCCAGCTCCAGCATCTTCTTGCTCTTCTTCGGCGGGGGCGGCCTCGGCGGCGCGGGTGGCGGCGTCCGGCGGTGCGGATGCAGGGGCGCGATGCGCCGGAGGGCGCTCTTCGACGCTTTGGCGAGCGGGGAGTACGTGGGGCGCGCAGTGGTGGGGAAGGGCGAGCCGGGCTGCGCGGAGGCGCGCCGGATGAGCTCGGACATGGGCGTGTGCTTGGTCGATTTGGCGGAGATGGTGTAGGAGCGGTGTGCGTGCGAGAGGGTGCTCCTGACGGATGGAGAGGGGGTGGTGATGGGCTTGGGCGGTGGAATGGAGGACGAGGACGATGAGGTCGGAGGTGCGGGGGCTTCGTTCTCCTGTGACGGTTTGTTGAATGTCGTGCGCTCGGCGCAGCGAGATGTGAAGACGCACCTTCGTCTCCTTGTCTGAGCTCTGCTCTCCACCTGAGGATTTCCGCCCGCCCTTCTTCGCAGCAGGTGCTGCAGGCGAATCGACGTCGGCAGAGACGCTGTTTGTCGACACATCCGCTGCATTCGTCTCGTCCTCGTCTTCTTCATCCGAATGCACCACGGCGCGCTGCTTCCCTTTAGCCCTGGGCTTGGCTCCGCCCTTCCTCGAACTTGGCGCGGCTGGATCAGCTTCGTCACCATTTGACGCGGGCGCAGATGGTGCAGCATCCTTGTCCGCTTGCGGCCCATCGCTCGAAGAGGGGGCTCCTTTGCGTCTTGAGGTCGGCGCCGGAACGGGAGGAGGGGGCATCATGCTCCTATCGCCCTCCTCATCCGAGTCTTCAATGACCTCTTTGCTCTTCGGCGCCTTCTCCGGCTCCTTTGCCTTCGCCTTGCCCTTCTTCTCCTTCGCCGGAGCCTTCTTCGCAGCCTTCTTGCCCTTCGCCTTCCCCCTCCCGTTGCTCGCGCCCCAGTCGTCGTCATCATCCCCGTCTCCGCCACCGCCACCGGCGAAGTCGTCGTCGTCCGTTACGCGAGCTTTCTTCCTGCTCTTGGACGGTTTTGCGGGGACGTCGCCGGCCCACTCCTCGTCCTGGTCTTCCGCAGGGTCTTTGCGCTTCTTGCGTGGCGCTGGCTTGGGCTTCGGGGGCGGTTGGGTCTCGGGTACGATGCTGGGCGAGGGGACGGGAGGATCATTCGCGGCTGGTTTGCCCTTCACGGGCGGCTTGGCAGGAACGGAGTCGACGTCCATCCCATCCTCCCTATCAACTTCCGCGATCTCAACGATTGCGAGGTTCGGTCGTTTCCTCTTCCGCGGCAAGGGAGGTGGGGGCGAAGACAGCGGAGAGATATCGCGCTGTAACGCCGCGCCTCCTGGCGCGTCCCTATCCTGAGACGTGCGTGGATGTGTGCGCGCGGAGGAAGACGTCGCGCTGGACGGAGGAGGATCGGAAGGTGGGAGCTGCGAGCTGTGGAGGCCGGGGATATGCGGGGGTACGGGGAAGTCGGAGGTGGGGACTGGGATGGTGTTGACGTCGGACTCGAAGCCAGGGTCGGTAGTGTTTGTGGTCTTCGTACGTTTCGACGGAGGGCCTCCATTTGGATCTTTCGACTTGCCCTTCTCCTTCTCTTGGAACCCGCCACTCCCACTCCTTGCGTCCTTGTCTGACGACGGTCCAGCAGTAGCCTTCTTAGGCTTAGGTTTGGGCTTCGTCTTCGACTTTGCAGGAGGAAGAAAGGAAATGTCGTCCTCAGACGACGAAAGCTCGATCACATCGTCTTCTTCCATCCTGACGTCTGACTGCTTCGCCTTCGCCTTGGACTGCGTGCGGGCCCGAGAGCGTAGCTTCGCGCGCTCCGCGATGTCGTGCGAGTACAGAAAGTCGGGATCGGCCATCTCGACGCCACTGTCGGATACGCGTTCCTTCCCCGACGTGCTGCTCTTGCTAGCGGTCGTCATCGAGGTCGAGGAGGTAGGTGGTATGTGTGACGGTGCGCCCATCGGCTCCACAAAGCGATTGCGAGGGAGTGGAGGAGGGACGGCGGCCGAACTGGGCCCCGGCATACTCGAAGAAGTGGTCGAGAGGGATGTGTCAGCAGCAGCTGTGGTATCCTTCTTCTTGTATGCGGGTCGGGGACGAGGTTTCTGACGCTGGGCTGAAGATGCGGACGTAGCAGTGGATATCGAGGTGTTCGCGGGCTTGGAAAGTGACTGTGGTGTCTCGATGCTCGATACTGTTGGACGTGTAGTGGGGCCGAAGGAGGAAATGTTGGAGACCATGGATCGGTCTACCGTGAAATCGGCAGTGTGGATGATAGAAGCTGCAAGTCACGGACGTTGGTCCGTCTGTTCGCACTTCAGCAGCATTCATGCACTCACCTGCGGTGGGGTCGACGGGTTTGGGTGGTTGGACGAGTGTTTGAGGCGGCCTCGTTGATTGGATATCGGTGAAGTCGGGAGTTTGGATAGATGATACTGCACGACGCGAGCAGATGTTGGTGCTACCTCGTAAACATAAAGAGAATCTTACTCACTTGTATCCCCTTCTGTATGCTCTCCTCTCGGCGGCGCAGCGAGCGCACTGGGACCGGCGACTGCATTTGTGGCCTTTGCGGACGTGTTGAAGCTCATGATGTCCTCATCCTCGCTGTCGGACACAAAGCCTCGGTAAGAGCCTCTCGCTGCCATAGACGCAGAACCCCCAGTTCGAGAGCGGGAGCAGAAGCAAGAAGGTAAGAAAGCAGGGGTGGTGGTGGCTAAGAGTCAAGCCGGACGACGAGCGCCCGAGTGAGGAAGCGCGCGTCGTGTTTACACCACACGTGTCTCGCGTCCTCCAGATCATGTGATCGCGTCTGCGTAGGCGCGCCGCCTCAGGTCCGCATCCGAGGCGGGCGCACAGGGCGCATGGCTCGGCTTCGACGGTGGCTGAAACCAGACCTTGTCGCCCTCAGTCCGCTCTCACACGCTTCCGGCGTCGTACAGCTGCTGTTCTCTCTCATCCAGCAGCATTTGAAAGCAAAGACACAGCCAACATGGTCGACTTCCCCTTCTCTCTCCCGCATATCGAGTCTACGCCGAAGCGTGTGCGCGTCCTCTTCGGCGGCGAGTACATCGTCGACACGACCGACGCCCTTCTTGTGTAAGCGCCACTTACATCTATACGCTGGCATGTCATGACCGGTACACAGGTGGCTAAAGCCCAATTACCCCTACTACTTCTTCAAGACCAAGGACGTACCCCAGAAGTACCTCGTCGACGCCTTCCAGTCCCAGAAGCACCACATCTACGACATCGTCGTCGGGAACCGCCGCGCGGAGGCCGCGGCCACGCTCTACAACGACGACGAGCTCGAGGGCCTCATCCAGATCGAGTTCAGTGTCATGGACGCCTGGTTCGAGGAGGACGAGCAGATCTACGTCCACCCGAAAGATCCGTACAAGGTGGGCTTAGCATCACAGGCTATTATGTACCGATGTGGCATGGGCTGACTGCCCGGCGGCTGCTTCTGCTCTCAGCGCGTCGATGTCTTGCAGTCATCGCGACATGTCCGCATCGAGATCAATGGTGTGGAGGTGGCCAACACCACCCGACCCCGGTTGCTGTTTGAGACCAGTCTCCCCGTGCGGTACTACATTCCCAAGCCGGACTGCAAGCTGAACCTCTTGGTGCCCTCGGAGCCAACGACGCAGTGCCCTTACAAGGTACTGCCCTGCTTCCACTACTCAAAATTATGCTGGTGGATATGGCTGCTGACGCGCACCGGAAACCAGGGTATTGCGAACTACTACCACGTCCACCTACCCTCAGGAGAGGTCGTGGAGGACATCGTCTGGTGGTATCGCACGCCACAGCTCGAATGCGCAGAGATCAAGGGCTGCGTCGCCTTCTACAACGAGAAGGTCGACATATATGTCGACGGCGTCCTCCAGCCCCGGCCGGAGAGCCCTTGGGCTGCCAGCCGACGTGCCTCCGCCATCTAGAGGCGCAGCCTGTCACGCAAGCCGCAGGCTGCTCGTTGACGACGCCCTGCGGGAGAGGGAGTGTATGATACTACGAATCACGGACTGCGGACATTCTAGCCAGCTTTCTCGCATAGTCAGTCATCTTGCATAGTCGCAATGCTTTCAGCATCGTCTTGTATACCATCTTCTGCTCAGACATCACTGCGCGTGTTCTGAGCATGAATCAGGAAGCCAAGAAGTGCGGATAGGCGGGGTATATCATTAGGTCAAGGTATACGGTTCGAGGGGCGTCATGACTGTGAAGCGGAGGAGTTCTCTTGTCGATGCCTGTCCATCGGCGCTGAGCTTTCGACGGAGATCTCAGCGGACAGCCTAGAAATCTCCGAGAACGCCGCTCGGAGGAGGTCCAAGTCGGCATCCAGGTTCTCCGCTCGGGACTTCATCTGTTCAAGGCATTAGGTAGGCCCATGGTGAACGTTAGACAAGGCGGGACTTACCGCGGCGATTGTGTCGCTCGCAGCAATGAGCTCGTGATGGTGGTTGTACACCAAGCTCTGCCGTTCACTATCCAGTTGCCGTATTTCTGTCATGGGGAGAAGGGCGCATCATCAGCTCTTCCTTCGCGTCTTGTACAAATACGAATGGGCTCCTTACCTGTTAGCAAGTCATTCTCCGTCTTCAGCAGCGTCGGCAGTGACGACGTTGTGATCAACTGCTCATAGTACGCTCTTGCGTCAAACGCAGGCGAATCTACACAGCGCATAGATGCTTTGTGAATACACCGAGATCCGTCGTGCATAGCGCGGCACTCACCAAAGTCCATCGGGTCCTGACTGCTCTTCACGCCGCCAAGCGGCGGCGGAGGGCCCAACCCCAACCCATAATGCTTCCTCAACAGCTCCCTCGCACGCGTCTTCCCGCCCGCTACTCCACTTGCTCCCGCTACCGCCGCCCCTCTGCCTTCCGTCCCGCCAGATGCTCTCCTCGGCGTCCCAGACCCGCCCTGTGCGGCCCCAGGCGCAGAGCGGAGGGACGAAGGCGACGTCGGTCGGCGGAGAGGGGAGGCTGGAGGTCGGGGGATGGATGGAGTGGGCGTGCGCGCCCCCGAGCGAGATGGTGTCCCGGGGGTGTGTGGTGTGTAGGGCGTGTGAGGTGTCCCGGGGGTGTGTGGGCTATAGGGCGTCCGTGGAGGACTGGAGGGCGGGTTCAGGGACATTGTGGTACGTGGTGATCCGTGCTCTGCGTTCTGGGGGTAAGAGAGGAGTCAAAAAGACTTATATGAGTTGCTAGCGAGACGATGGGAGGATTGGCGGTATAATAGACGACCCAAGGGGGGGGGGGGGGGGCAGGTGAACGAGAGAGCGTGAGCTTGCTGTGCCTGCAATTCCAAGCGGTGGCACTGGCACTCCCGCGCAGCCGCGCTCCGGACGACGGCTTCATCAAAGCTGCCTAACTCGTCAATGCTACTGAACGCCCGCTCTTACCCGCAGCTACCTTGGTATGTCGGTAAGCATGAAGCACTCTGTAACGGTTCCGTGGTCTAATGGTTATGACGTCTGCTTCACAGCCTGTGTCCGCTGAAGGTTCCCGGTTCGATCCCGGGCGGAGCCACTTTTTGCTTCTTCGTCCTTCATTCTCACATCTATACCGGCGACAGCACGTAAGGACATCCACGCCGAGTTTGGAGTCCCTGCCAAACCATTATTCGACTAGGCAACAATGAGCACAGCGAAACGAGCAGGCATATATCGAAAGATTGGGACATCTAGTCTACATGCGTAGGGAGCATTATGCATCAAGAGCAACGGACGTATTACACTACAGTACTTGCTACAAATATCGTCCAAGAGATCAGAGCCATGGCCATTCCATGGGTTGTGGATATCGTCCCCGTCCTGGCCCGTACTGTCATCGTCGACAAACTATGGGTATCCAGCACTGGCCCGATTGGCGGCACGCGCGTTGGCGGGGTAGGCTATAGGCGCGTTCGCCCCTCCGAAACTCGCCGGGCCATTGGGGTTGCTCATCTGCGCGTACCCATTCGCGCCGGCTGCGCCGTGGCCGTTCGCCGCGTAGCCGTTTGCTCCTACGCCGTTCCCGTAGCCGTTTCCGTAGCCATTCGCGTAGCCGTTTGCGCCGGGCGCACCGTTCGCCCCGCCGCCGACCTCATTCGCCTCGCGTGCTGCAGCGCCACCCTGGCCGCGTTGCTTCATGGCGAGGAGGCGTTGCCGGGAAAGCTCGCCCTTGTGGACGCCCTTGGCCATGCGGAGGTCGAAGAAGAACGTGAGGAGGTAGAACGTGAAGCCGAATGCGATAGTCCATTCAAGGATAGCTGCGACAACATATTTCAGCGAATACGCCATGGCTAGGGGAGACTCACGCACCTCCAGGATCCGTGGCCTGGAACAGGGTGATAGCGAATGCGATCGCGAGCAGGATGAGGGTGCCCGCGATGGTGCCCTTGGCGATATACGCGTGTTTGAGCTTGCGGATCTCCACAAAGTCGTGGCTGATCCAGCGGTACTGAAAGATCGCGTCCGGTGAGTACTGCGTACTGTGATGCATGCTGATAGTCATACCTCCAGCACGGTGAAGATGGCGCTGAGGCCGACACCGAGCATGAATACAAGGAGGAAAACACGGTGCAGGCTTGGATGACGCTTCGTATCGAAGATGGAGAGCAAGATGAGTCCGCACATCCCAACGAAGGCGAACAAGATAGCGAAGCAGGACAGAACACGCTCGCGACGGCGCATGTTTGCTACCAATCTGTGAAGGAGACGTCCTGTCAGGCGGTTGCATAAATTGCGCGAGCGCGTATACATACCGTCCTTCGTGTCTCAGCCATCTCTCAATAGCGCAAGAGAAGAAGAATGAGAGCCCAGTGATGACGCATCCGACGATGAATAGCGGCTTCAGGATGTCAGCGCCGATATCGGAAATATAGGCTATTTTCCCGTCCATGGAGACGTAGTGCGGTCGCCCGCTCGCAAGCCAAGTAATGAGGAGTGCCCATAGGGTAGCTGATATGCATCACACAAACTGTATCAGCTTCGTGGACAGCTTCTGCCTGGTGTAGAAGACTCACCGAACCACATGAAGGATCCAAAGAGGGGTATCCAAACATACAGCCAGTGCTCGTGCTGGTGTGGGAGGAACCACATTTTTGCTATCGTTCGTCAAGCAGTGATCGAGTATGGTCGTGTGCGCGTCGTTTGCGATGAGACTGAGCAGTCGAAGAGCTGCGTGCGCTGGTCACTTGTCGGGACGAACCGCAACTGCGGCTGTCAGGCGATCGACGACGTCGAGCCCGCTGGAGGCAGGGCGAGAGATAGAGCGTCCGGGGCGAGGTGGGCGAAGAGCTGCATCGTGTGTGGAGACTGGGCTGGGTGATCTTATGCGTTCGAGCACAAACACGCCCGGACTCTGCGCAGCCGCCGCGCTCTCGCTCGTTCAGCGAGTGACGTCACGCCGTATTCCACGCTATGGAGTCCGGCACACCGGCTCGTGGTAGGCGCTCGTAAGCAATGTCGCAAAAGGGCGACAGATCGTCACTGGCAACATAAGCACCTCTGACAACTTCTCGGACCGCCGAGAACACTGCCGCGAGGCAGGGCCAGCTTGCTGGGCAGTAGGGGTCGACGTCGTACACCCTCATGCACATGCTCGTAGGTCGAACGGCGACGATGCTTGTATACCACTGGCCACACGACGTCCTACACAGCGCGCCCAACCGCCAGGAACAGGTCCGTACTACAAACATACCGGGCTAGCGGAAATAATAGTGTACAACAGCACATCAGCCAAACGCAAATAGAAGTAGGTATATCGCAGAGTGAAAAGGGGGAGAGAGACACTGCCGCTGACGCCTGGATAGAGGTAGCGCAACGTTTTCACAGGGGAGATCTCAGGATTTGACTGTAGCGGCGGCGGCAGGAGCAGCGGCAGGACAGCCAGTATCAGAGCAGCTCGGAGCAGCAGGAATCGCGTGGAGAGGGCCTTTGCCAGCGAGCTTGCGGAAGATCTGGGCAGAAATAGTCAACACACGACAGGGGGAAACGGTTCACGTCACACACCTGGGTGTAGACATCCGACGTCTGGCCGCCGCTCACGGCCCACCGACCGTTGATGATGGTGAAGGGTACGCCGGTGACACCCTTCTTGCGCGCTTCGTTGGCCATCTGGTCGACCTCCGCGCGATACTCGTCGGACTGCAAGAACTCGGTGACCTGCAATGAACGTAAGGGGTCATCTGGCTCCAGAACGGGACGCTGCAAGCAACGCACCTTGTCCTTGGGCAGGACGCCGCAGCTCTCCGCGAGCTCGCCGAGCAAGTCGATGTCGGCAATGTTCTTGCCCTCAGTGAAGTACGCGTAGAATAGCACATCGAGGAACTTCTCCTGCAGCTCCTGGCCTCCCACCTCGTAGGCCTTGCGGAGGAGACGGTGCGCCCGGATGGTCTGGCATAGCCAGCCCTCCCATCCACTGCAATGCGGAACATGAGCATGTCAGCTCTCGCAGTACGAGCACCTTTGGGTTGTCCGGCGCGCGGCCGGGGGAGAGGGGAGTACTCCGAACTCACATCTCGATGCCAACCGCCTTGGCTCGCGCATTGACCATCTGCTTAATCTGCTTGAACTTCTCCTCGCCAAACTTCTCAATGTAGAAGGTGCGCTTGTCCATAGCCTTGTCTTCGTCCATGGATGGGTGCAGGAGGAATGGCCGGTGTTCAACCCGGATGTCGAGCCCGCAGTCCGCGACGTCCTGAATCGCTTTCTGCAGCTCGCGCTGCCCAATATAGCACCACGGACACATCTGCGAACAACAGCGCGAGTCGCCGCAGTCAGCGCGCGCCCATCTATGCAGGATGCGGGAGGAATAGGAGCAAGGACACGCACGATGTCGGAGATGACCACCAACGAGACCACTCCTGGCTGCATGGCGTGCGCGCGTTGGCTAGTGAGTCAGCTCCTGTGAGCGGGTAGGAGCGCGAGAGCGTGCGGGTGGATGCGCGTGTGCGAGTAGAGTGTGCGAGAGTGAGAGAAGTGCGCCGGGAAACAAGTGCGGGATGTAGGGTGCCGGCAGGAGGCAGAAGACCAGGAGGCCGGGGTCGAGTGTAAGCAGGTGAGGTCGCGCACGGGCAGACGAGCGCCGGAACGTATATATGAGCTGGAGGGGGCCGTTACAAATAGCAGGAGGGAGGATTGGTGAGCAGCTGCTGGGGCGCCGCACCGGAACGGAGCGATCTGGATAGTGGGTCACAGCTCGTCACGATGGCGTGACCCGGGCTCATAATGCAGCGTCACTCGGAGAACCTTCCCTTCCGCACCAGGCTGTCCGCCTCCGAACCTTCAGGCTGCTTGCCTTGCATGGCTGACACGACCTCTACAAACCGCCTTCATGCAGCGAACGTCGCCCTCCCGTTTTCGTGGAGGTCGACCGTGGTCTGCAGGGACACCTTATCTACATCATCGCGGGAGATGCAAGGGTGAGAAAACCTAACCATGATGGGTCATTCGCGAGCGGAGGCCTGTCATCCGTGCTTTCCGGACAAATCTAACGCTCCGCCTCAGGCTCTCGTAAGCTGTATCGCTCCCGCCGGTCTGCAAATTCGCCCGTTCTTGTAGGCCGCCTGGTCCTGTGAGAACAACTCTGCGATCGCGCTGGACTTTTGGAGCATCGAACGGCTGCGCCGTCGCGGCAGGTTTGACACCCCGCTCCGACTCGCGGCCAATCCTTCGTGGTGATTTCGTGCGCTACGCGAGGCTACGGAGCACATGCAAGCTGCAAGACGGCACTCACGGTTGTGAGTACAGTGCCGTAGTTTTGTGTGCAGCTGCAGCGGTCCGGACCTTACAACCTGACTTACGGTATGTCACAGACGGGGGTGGGTCTGACTCTGGAAGTCCTCCCAGCGCAGCTGAGCTGCCGTCGAAACACAGGACTTGCCCGAGATGCCGAGTTCTGCTGAAGCGTACAGACCCCTCGGCGTTTCGTCACGCTTGCCGAAGTCTTGCTCCGGACTACTGCGTACGAGTGCACCTTCGGGGATCGCTGCCTCGGGCTCGGGCACGCAAATGCTGCGCAATTTCCGCCGTCCAGTGGTAGGCCTATGCTACACCCGGACGGACGGAGAGGAGCTCTGGCCATCCACCCCCTTGATCCCCCAATGAGAACTTCGCGAAGGCTTCGTCAGGGTTATTGCCAGCGAGATCTGCGAGGCAAGTCCATCTCCGATATCGTTACCGCCACGCGTCCTGCTTCTACGGGTGACGAGCAGCGAGACTGTACTATCCCAGGCAGGGTTCGACAAAATGGGCAACGCTAGACAAAACGGCACTAGACCCCGCATGACAAATGCCACAAAGGTGTGATTTTTTATGGACGTTGCCACAGTTGTTACCTTCACTTCTGCGGAATTTGAGAGTGAACGGACCAGGGAGCGTGGAGGAAATCAAACATAAGTGTTGAGAACTCCGTCAGAGTTACCCCTTCCCACTCATTGTTGCTTAGATCCCTCCTCGAGCTCATCGCAGGAAGGCTCATGCTTGGGCATGAGCTTTTGCATAACCTGCGTGAAGGTTTCTGCGTGCCCCGATGTATGCAAACACCACTGCACGGGCCCGTACGCATTGACCGCTGTGTTTACACCGTGACGAACGTGAGCGCTTGAGCTCTCGGATGCCCGCCAGAATGGGCGCCATTGAGGTGACATCGGTCGTGACGGGATTTTGTCTTACCCTGCACTTCAGAGGTCGCGCCCTCGGCAGTGCTCCGACTCTCCTCGCCGGCCTCCTCAAATCACAGAAAAATGTGAAGTAGGAGGAGAAGACCTTGTTACACCTGACTGCCAATTCCGAATATCTGCGGTGCCCTGAGGAAGCGTCGGGATGCGATCCCGTGAAAACCTTTGTCGAGCCCTGCCTGGGATAGTATTGATGACGCAGTTGCAGGGTCCTATAATAAGCAGACGAGTCGGGTCTAACGGCGGAATGTGGTTGTTACCCTCCCGTACGCACGCCTAGCAAGTAACGTTACGGTTCACGGGATTTCTCACCTGTGTCTCCATGACGTCTGCAAGAACACGAGCGTGTCTTGGCTTGTGTAACGGTCAGCGGTTTCCTGCGGCTCGACATATCTAAGTTGCGTACCAGTGATGTTATGCCCACTCGACCCTCGAGCATGGTGAAGCTATGGGGCGCAAAGGTAGCCTTGCCAAGCCTGTTCAATGAAAATACATAGCACCCTTCCTAACTCAGCTCCCAAGAATCACACGCACTGGGGTCCTCCCTGAGTAAGTACTGCACCATCACGACCATGGACCATGAGTGCGAATAAGTGCGTTCATGAAGAACACTTCGGGGACGTCTCATCCCTCTTCCTACTTTGCCCGGTGCAATCCCCTAGCCATGTCTGCCCTGCGATTGCTCGAGCCGTACCGGCAGCTGTCATGTGTGCGAGGAGAGGTTTCCGCGCCGAGATAACCGTAAATGAAGCCCCTATGGGCCTCGGGGAGCTCTAGTACTGAAGAGGCGCGAACCTCGTCTACTCCGTACTCTGCGCCCACTTGTCGCCCTTGTACTACCAAAACAACCCATGGTTGCATTTCGCAGTACAAACAGTACGCATTGAGCCTTTCTTGACTCGTCTTGACTCTCGAGAGCGATTTGTACGCGCCTCTTACGTTGATCGTGGCGTTGTGGGACGGTGGGAGGAGGCGCCGAGGCGGCGTGGGGACCAAAACCGGCAGGAGGGCCGGCGGGGAGGGACAGTTGAGACTCCGCCGTTGCTTGATCCTCTTCCTGCTGGCTCCTCTCCTCGTCCTCCTTCGCCTCTATCCCCGCTTTCCTTTTCGCCCTCGGTTACCCTTGCCAGCATGACCACCCCTCATGTGATTGCCTCCTCCTCAGGTCACCATTCCCAGTCCGCAACTTCCAATGGTGTCGTGGGCAATCACTTCAGGGTTGGGAAGAAGATTGGGGAGGGCTCCTTTGGTGTTGTCTTTGAAGGTACGGCAGATATGGATAGTGGGAGAGGGCGGTGGAATGACCTAGGGATTGCTTCGCGCAGGCACGAACATGCTCAACAACCAGCCAGTCGCCATCAAATTTGTATGTGACGCAATGTCGTTGGCGGAGCAACGTCGCGCAGTCTCTGACTCTTGTATGGCGACTAGGAACCACGCAAGTCTGAAGCCCCACAGCTGCGAGACGAGTACAGGTCCTACAGGACTTTGAACGGCACCCGTGCGTCTTTCCTCGGTTTCCATATACGCTAGCGTAGCACTCCGTACTCATACGCCTCTTGTCTGGTGATATAGCGGGTGTACCCCAGGTTCACTACTTCGGACAGGAGGGCCTGCACAATGTCCTCGTCATTGACCTTCTCGGCCCCAACCTCGAAGACCTCTTTGACATGTGCGGACGCAAGTTCAGCATCAAGACGGTCTGCATGGCTGCCAAGCAGATGGTGGGTGTCCATCTCGGAACTTGCATTGCGGGGCGCAGCTCGATGCGGGCTGTCTTGTGGACGTTGTCCTTGAGGTCTGCACCGTGTCTGCTATCGCACGGGTCACCTCCGTCGCTATCGGCTTGTAATCGGGTGCCGGCGCCTACACCTCCGCCGACGCGGAGCGCTTCCAAGTGTCGCAAGGCGGTCGGCCTCGCTTACGAGCTCGCAGACTGCCGTTCGGCTACCGTCTCTGCGCTCATGTTCCAAGCTCTCATGCATGGAAGACTCACCCTGCGTGTCTGAATTATAGGTCACCCGTGTCCAGTCGATCCATGAGAAGTCCCTCATCTACCGTGACATCAAGCCCGACAACTTCTTGATTGGTGTACCGGGTACTAAGACGGCCAATGTCATCCACATTATCGGTGAGTATATGCGCTTGGTGTTCTTGAACCTTTCCCATGACCTCCGACTGCCTTGCCTTGTCTGCTCCGGAGTCCATCTCCTTTGTGGCTGATGGTGACCCCTCCGTGGTGAACGATCCGCTGACATTCCTCCCAGACTTCGGCATGGCTAAGCACTACCGGGATCCCAAGACGAAGGTCCACATCCCATACCGCGAGCGGAAGTCTTTGTCAGGCACTGCTCGTTACATGTCCATCAACACCCATTTGGGACGCGAGCAGTCCCGCCGTGACGATCTGGAGTCACTCGGGCACGTATTCATGTACTTCCTGCGAGGTGGCCTGCCCTGGCAAGGTCTCCGTGCTGCCACCAACAAGCAGAAGTACGAAAAGATCGGCGAGAAGAAGCAGAGCACCCCGATCGAGGAGCTCTGCGAGGGCTTCCCTGGTGAGTCTGGCGCCTTACCTATACAATCGCGGCTCGACTGACGGCACCGCAGAGGAGTTTGCCATCTACATGAACTACGTCCGCAAGCTTGGGTTCGAGGAGACCCCTGACTACGACTTCTTGCGGGAGCTGTTCACGAAGGTGTTGAAGACGCTCGGCGAACCCGAGGATGGCGTCTTCGACTGGATGCTTCTGAACGGCGGCAAGGGCTGGGAAGCGGGCCATGTACGTCACTGTCTCGATGCATATATCCACTTACTGACGCTCAAGCAGACCTCGGCCCTCCTGGCGTCCGCACACGGTGGTACGCCTCACACGCCCCACCGCGAGCGTCATCGCGACCGCGAACGCGCACACAGATCCTCCCGGAATGCCCTGCAGGAAGGCGCGCCTTCACCCTCGTCTCCGCTTGTACTTGCGCCCACTCCCGCGCATGTCAAGAGCAGCAGCCGTCGGCCCCACGACGCCTCGCGCGGTGGGTCGCGCGAGCATGTCAGCGTGCAGCCGCTTGCGCCCCAAAGCCGCCGCCAAAGCCAGCAGCACGTCTCCCGCGGCGAGCGGGATAGCGGCCTCGTCGCTCCCCACCCATATGCTGCGGCACCCAGCTCGGGTGGCTACCGCACAAATGCGTACGGCCGGCAGTCGCCTGTGCCACCGAACGGGACTCCCAACGGCAACGGCGCCAGTCCCCTTCAGCAACACCCGAACAACTCGGAGTCGTTCATGTACGGCCAGGGTGGTCAGGGCAAGAACGGCACGGCGAGCCGGGAGGGGACGACGAATGGCACTGGTGCAAGACAAGACCAGATGAACGGCCAAGGCACGCGCGGCATGGGCCTGTACGACCGGGAGCAGATGGAGCGCGTCGGAGAGCAGGGCGAGCACGGTGGTGGCAGGAAGAAGGGATTCTGGGCTGCATTCTGCTGTCGGGCATAAGGACTTGCGTTGCCTCGGCGCGCACCGGCTGCGCGGATCGACTTGTACGTATGTTTGGGTTTAGCGTTGTATGTCGCGCTGATGACATGTTTGGCTTTCTATGTATGTGTAGGCTTGCAGATGTCTCCACTTTTTACGCCTCTGACGACCCCGCGAACGACCATACCTTACCGCACCTCCTCCTAGTGATCGCATGCTCTGAGCGTTCTCTGCACACCACGCCCCTGGCTCTCGCTCTCCGCACTCTGACAATGGCCGGTTGACGACCCCGCGACGACGTCTATATATACACATCTCCGCATACACCTGCACCACCCCGCATACCCTTTCATTCGCCTGTGTATATTCGCTATCGCTATCCCGGGTTGGCGCCCCTAATCGCATACTTGGAAGTCTCGTCCCCCATCGTCTCTACCCCTCGAATATGGTTTGGTTCGCGCTCGCGCTCTCTCGTCGCTCTGGTTCCGGCCCAAAGGACCCCGCCGCTCCTTCCCTCTCTTCCTACTTACCGTCTCTCATCACGCCTCGCGCGTTCCAAAGTTCCATATCCCCTTGCGCTCTATGGTCGGTGTCGCGCCCTGAGTAGTCGGGGTTGCCTACACCGCCGGAGTCCCTTCTATCTCACATCCAGAAGCTAGCGTAGACCGCTCGTGCATCCCTTTCCTTCTCTCTATCTCTGATTGGTTTGACTTATTTTCTCTCGTCCGTGCAGTCCATGCCACATGTCCGTAGTCATCGACCGAATACTAGCAATTGCAGCAAAGCCATACAATATCCTGACACGGGCCTGTCGTACATGCGAGCACCTTGCTGCTACGAGCCCCATACTCCTTCAACGCATCCAATAAGCAGGACAGTTCTTGCCGCTTCAGGCTGCGACTGATGTGCACCTCCATCAGCTCGACTGCAACGCATGTATCGACCTCCCTCCTGCTTCGCCAACGTCGAAATTCCAGCGTCCCTATTGGCGCGCTCTCCCGGGCCGGTGGGGATTGTACGCGTGACCTGACGCGTAAGCTGTGACGTTATGGACGCTTTACAGCCGCAGCGTGCGCGACGCGCGCGCGAGTCTAGGACGCGTCTCGAGTGCGTCCAGCGTCGATACGGAAGCCCGCCGCGGATTGCTCAATTCAATGGACGCGGGCAAGTCTCGGTCACAGGCGGCGAGACACAGATGTGCACGGACCAAGCGATGTCGATGAGCAGGCAGGAGCAAGGGGCGATGTACAGTCTATGCATTACGGGCGGGATATGCTGGGCATGGTGACAACAACGTATTCGTACAACTACTCATCGTGCGGGGGCATATACAGACACAGTGCAAACAGCGGCGAGAGCGACCTGCGATTATGAAACATCCTGATTCCCTGAAACCCCTCCCTTCTCCTACAACAGCGACGGCGACCAGCGGAGACGAGCGCGTCCCGCTCACTTCCGTTCCTTCCAGGCGTGGTCGACGCCCGCTTTCGAGAACTTCTCGGCGTGCTCGAAGAGCGGCGGGGGGTTGCTGTCGGGGAGCTCGCCGGCCTTGCCCTTCTGGGTACTCGACGCGTCGGGCAGGCCCTGGCCGCCGTAGCTCCCGCCGCGCGCGTGCATCTCCCCGGGTGCGTCTCTGTAGCGCAGCGCAGCGCTCTCGCCGACGCCCGCTTCGTTCCGGGGGACCTTCTCGGTGATGGGGTGTGCGAGCCCCGGCGCGGTCGACGCGTGCTGCGCGCCCTCGGGCACGGGGGCCTCCGTGCGGGTGTAGTTCTGGTAGGGCGCGGACGTGGGGTATGCGCCGGAGGGGACCTCGTACGGCGTGTGCGCGGGGTCGGGCTCGGAGACGACGTAGGTGCGGTGCCCCGCGGAGCCGGCGAAGGGGTCGGGCGAGTGGTCCGCCTGCTTCTCGTAGAAGCTGCTGCCGGCGGAGGAGGACGCGGCGGGCGGGGTCGTCAAGGGCGACTGTGACGTGGAGAGGACGGCGAAGGGGGAGTGGAACGCGCGGGATGTGCTGGGGACGCTGCGGGATGCGTTCGAGAGGGCACGGGCGTGCTTCGAGAGGGCGCGGAGGGCGGTGGACATGGTGCTCGGTGGTTCGTTGGCGACGTGCGCGGCTTGGGTGTCGGTGAAGTTGTGGTATGGGAAGAGAGGGAAGCTTGGGCTGCTAGGCTAATAGGGGCTCGGGTGGGGCTTTTGGGGAGCGGGGGACGCGTGAGTTCACACGAATCACGGTGCGCGGTCTGGGTGGGGTCACCGCTATATTGGGCTCGGCAACGGCCACCTCAGCGCACTCTCGTACCATCTCCTCCGCATCCCCACTCGCATCCGAACCTCTTCCCATGTTTCACTACCAGGGGGATCCCCAAACATCCGTCGCTGTGCCCTGGCTGTGTCTTGGGCGTGGGCGCGTTACTGGACGCTGGAAGCCTGGCACTAGTGAGCTCAGACTACCCCGCACAGTCGATCGCTGCTCGCGGAAGGTTCCGCGCAGATGTTCCATTCAACGAACGTGTCTTGAGCAAGGTCAAGCGGTACGAATCTCATGACATGCAATGTGTTAGCTAGCAACCTTCGATAGCTCAGTTGGAAGAGCGTGAGACTGTAATCGGGTACTCCCTTCACATCCTCGGATGTGAAGACATCTCAAGGTCCCTGGTTCGAACCCGGGTCGAAGGATTTTTTTGTGCCACATTTCGCCTGTTCTTCACCTCGATGAGCCCCGTTCGAAGTTGGTGGACAACCGATCGCACCTCTTTCCGATCGTCCAGTTTGACAACTCTGTGGCGGGCACTGTGCAGATATAATCCCACGAGTCACTTCTATAGCTAGGTACTTGCTGGCCTCGGATTTTTCCTGTCTAGGATGAAGTTCGAAGCCCTCAGCACTACGCCGACGCCTTGGCCCGAGTACCTTGCAAACTCGGACCGCCATGCATCAGCATACACCGCCAAACCAGACAGTGCACCGTCACTCTTTATGCCGCCGAGACTCGGGGTGGACTGTACTACTCGTGTACTGCTCCTTCAACTATCTTGCACTACGAGAATCCGCCAAGCGACGCGTTGGTCGTATGGATCATTAATCATACCCGCTGCACTACTCAATTGGCATAAGGTCCGTTGAATCCTTGCAATCGTCAGCGATCCACTAACGTCGAACCTACATGGCCATCTACCAGTAGTCCTCGTACCACTTGCTGCCCCAGGCGCAGTAGCAGCTATCTGGCAGTCGTCGGCGTGTGCTGATGTTGTCACGACGGGTTGCGACATTTTCTGGGCTGTAATATCGGGCGGAAGGGTCGTCTGACCAGCGCGATCCCACAGTTTCCCCGGACCCATCCACAGGGATACTTCCTTCGGCCAATCAGCAGCAGTGCCATCTTACGTATCCCTCGCGTACACTCACGGCATTGAATTTCGCACCTTCTTGGGTGTTCATGTGGGCGGAGTTGCTGCACGCCTTGGCCCGGACCCCTTGCGACCAGGGGGCGGGCTGCTTACAGGCTGCACCCGCGATGCAAGGATGGTACGTAACTCTGCAACTGTTCCCGAGCTGAACTGTGGATCTCACAGATTGCCTTGCGGATATGCATCCAGCCCTCACACGCGAGGGACGCGACTGGAAGCCCTTGGAAGCCCATCGGGGTACTTGATAACCGGCGGAGAGGGACGATTTCACCATGCCATCGCGGTGCGCGGTTCCAAATTCAACGGAGGTGCGCGGAGGTATCTTTCGAGCCAGCTCGCTGATGCCTGATGGGGCCTGTCCTCGACGCCGATAGGACGTTGTGATCTGTCAGCGATTGCTGCTGCGGGTTGCGAGAGGCGAGGGATCCAGAGGGCTCGCACCGGCGCACGGTGCACATCCTCGCCCCCGTCCCCGGGCCCGTCTATATACGTATGGGCCGGCAAGCGCCGCGGTGATGGCTCCGCTCCCAGGCTACCGCACTAGCAATCGAAGGCCGGCGTGCTTCTGCACCCGTGCGGTCCATAAAGTCATGCAGCCTATGCGGGGCCAGCAAGCGCCTGTTGAGAAGCCCAGCCCCTTCCCCCGTTCCTTTTCGCGCTGCCCGCGGGGAGCCTCGCTCATGCCCATTTGCGATGGCTATCACGGTCAATCCGTATGCCTTCTTTGACGTAACGTACGTGCTGTTCTTAGAGTCTGCCCTATGAAACCTAAGTGCTTGCACAGGTTAGGTATGACCTTGGTAGGTCTGGCGGTGACCGCGAGGTGAGTGGCAGGAACCGATATGTCCATCGTACAATGCACCTAACACCCGCCCTAGTCTTTTTGGAGGTATGGCCATGCATTCTCCCCTCTTCCCGCGTCCGCTAACAGTGAGGTTAGTCTCGACCGCCCAAATGGTGTGGTACTACAAGCATTATCCCCATGACCGGAGATTCCTCAAAATGCTTGTGCGTACAACAGACCACAGCATGAAGGAGGTAGCTCACGTCCCCACAGGTGGCCCTCGTGTGGAGTTTCGACGCGTTCCACCTCGTCCTGTACTCTGCGACGAGTGAGTACTCACCTCGTCATGTCCCGGGGGAGTTGGGATTCAACCTGTCGTAGTGTGGATATACCTCGTGTTCAAGCAAGTCGAGGCGGGACCGACCCTGCTGCCTTGGTAGGAGGCTAGTCTATCTCGTGTTCGCATGGCAAACTGAACGGACCGCATCCGCGCAGGGAATCCAACGTGTGTCTCACCCTCAAGCTACTCCGTGCCTTTGCGCTAAAACGAGCACCCCTCAGGTCCAGCTCCTTTGTAACGTGGGTGTTCGAGTGACCGACCCGGTAAGAGGAAGGATGCGGCCCTGACGACATTGCAGGCCTGTGCTATTGTGACGATCCAAGCGTGAGTACCGTGTCCGCCTCGTGACTCGGTATACTCACGGAATATAACCTGCATGGTAGTTTTTATGCATATCGTATATGGACGCGTGCGTAATCGCGTTGACGGTGCGAGGAGGGTGTGTGGCTTATTGGTGTGGACAGTGAGCCAAAATCGGTACCTGGCGGCGCTGCTGGTGGGTCTGGTCGTCCGACCGCGTCGGCGCATTCTGACATCTGCTGCAGGTCACCTTCGTCCTGGGAGATTTTGGTAGGTCTCATGCTAAGACTCGCAACGATGCGACAAGTTTGACCGATGAAACGCTGGCGCGGTACAGGACTCGCGTTCGGTGCGTCAGAGATCACGTCTATCAAGCTCTGCCATGCTAAAACATTGCACCGCCCCATCTAGCACTGTTCGTCAAGAGGTACGCCGCGCGATACCACCCGCTCGTCGCTCGTGGATCTGACGAGCCTCCTTTCCGCCCAGCATAATGACGGATACTGTGCAGGATTACATAGGACTCAGCGTACGCGCACCGTCCGTTCGGCCTATCACGGATCCGAGCTGATCTCCTCTCCCAGAACTTCGACATTGCTCTGAGCTCGTTCACTGCATTCACGGATGTACTTCTATCTGGTACACTAGTGGTTCTCCTGGCCATGTCCCGAACTGGCTCCGCAGGGTGAGCTGATTCTCTCTTGTCTGACCTATGTGGTTCGCGAGGCTTATGGTCTTTATGCGCAGCGCTAATCGCCTGATAAACAAGCTGGTACGTAGCCTCGATGTACACTAGCGTCGGTCGGGGAGTTCACGTTCATCAGGTGCTGTACACTATCAACACGGGACTATTGACGAGGTATGTAAGAATGCCTCGACGGCGACCCTTGACAATAACTCACAGACCGTAGCTTATGCGCCGTTCTGTCACTTATCGCGGTACGTCGAGACTCGCTGTCACAAGTCCGACTTGCAATGTCTGACACAATTGCTCACACAGGTCGCCCTCCTGCCTACCACGTCAATCTACGTTATGTTCTACTACGTCGGTACCCGCTGTGCGTTCCCTGTGCCTCCGTATGTCCAGCGACACCTCACCTCACCTCCTACCAGTATACTCTGTATCCCTGCTGGCAACATTGAACGCCCGCGAGAGCCTGCGAATACAAGCAGAGCGCATCGGTCACGTATCACTACCCCGACTAACAAGCATATCACACGTCTCGACGAAGCAGCGCGTATGGGACGGCGCCGTACGTCCCCTGCCTCTGCCCACGTTGATACTGTCCCTGACACAGTCGGTACTCTGCAGCAATCCCGCCCACCAGACATCGTCCTTGCAATGCGGCACAGCTCGAGCGTCGCCTTCGAAGAGGATGACGACGAGGGCATCAAGGAGGTGTA
Organism: Trametes cingulata; assembly: GCA_022385765.1. Lineage (NCBI taxonomy): Eukaryota > Fungi > Basidiomycota > Agaricomycetes > Polyporales > Polyporaceae > Trametes > Trametes cingulata. Next base: position 686,425 of record MU277984.1, on the reverse strand, counting down.
CCGCCGCCCGCGCAGCCATCACGAGCAGCTGGTCGAGGTGGACGAGGGCGCGTCGAGCGTGCGCGATTGGGAGCCGGTGAAGAGCGGGGAGCCGGTATGTTGATCAAAGAGACCACGCACTCGTGCCTCTGTAGGTAGCTCGAATTAATGGATGTGACTTGAAGGCTCGAAAACTGGTGTATACGGATGCTATAAAATTGCTCCGGAGTTGAGGCGAGGGCTCCCGGGTCAAGCTGCAAGTACTGCAGGTGAAATCATGCATCTGTCGATCGACTCGGAAGGGATGTCCGTTGTGCTCGTCCCTCCCACCCTCACAGAGCACATCGGAACGTCTGCCTAGGGGAGACTAAGGGGATGGTGCAGTGATCATGCTTGAGCATGGTGCCCTGCGCAGGGCGTGCATGGGATCCAGGCTCAGGCACCGGGGGGCAGTGAACGCAGTTCCGTAAAGCGATGACGCCCAAAATGGCACACATGAGTCCGGTATAGCTCCCGTACACATGCAGCAGAGAGGTGTATCCGTACCCTGGCTCACTGGCAGGCCCATTCTTGCAAACCTCACTTCCGAAGAGCGATGACGCATGAAATGGCACGCATTACCTCGGTATAGCTCCCGTGCACACATAGCAGAGAAGTGTATCCGTACCCTGCCTCACTCCAAGGCCCATTACTGTGCATAATTCGTCAGCGGGCATGCTACGGTGCAAGTCCATCCGTCTCTACGCGAGTCTTCTGCCGTCGCCCTCTCACGCGCGAGCTTCCTCTCCCACTCGGCACGTATCGAATACATAACCTTTGCGTACATCGCACGGACTCCGCCGCAGCGAGATGGTGGAGGGACTGACGAAAGACCGAACCTTGTACAAGTTACCATATCGGGACTGGTAGTAGCGAGGGGCTTATTACGTGAGTCGCGAGGCGTAAGCTAATCATAATGGAGAGCGCACCGTAAAGGTGCGCCCCCTCGTCGAGGCGGCGACTGACTGATCGTGCAAGTCGACTCGCAACCACCATGTTCAGCTCCTTTTTCTCGTGCGTGTCCTTTGCTTGCGCCGGTGCGTAGATGCTAATCGCTGTCGCCGTGCAGCACCGCGCCGCCGGTCGACCCGAACGCGCCGAACTTCCACCCCGTCTCGTCGGCGCACCCGCCGGCGGAGCTCTTTGGCGAGCTCGAGCAGAAGGACATTGAGTGGACGTGCCCCGGCGGGTTCGCGGTCGAGACGCAGACGTTCTACCACTTCTTCGAGGATGGGACGTCGATGATGTGCCAGGTTATCCACTCGGCGGTTGGGTGAGTCTCCCGATCTTCCGTTCCCTTGACGCCTTGCTCATATGTCGGATTCTTCTTGTGGTCCTGATCTACATGCGTAGCGTGTGGTACCCTACGATCCAGTTCACTTGCAAGATATACAACCCGAACACGAAGGAGAAGACCTGGAAGTCCATCAATGTCTCCAACTTCGTCACCCCTCCTCCCGGGCTCGACAAGCGGTCGAGCAAGGCGGACCAGTTCTCGATCACGCACAAGTCCAAGCCGGGCAGCGACACGCCCGAGTCCTACACGATCACTGCCAACCTCGGGGACGACCTGCAGATTACGCTCGAGGTCGGGCGCCCCGCCTCCGTCCCCGGCTTCAAGATCGGCAAGGGCCCGACGGGCGGGTTCTCGTACTTCGGGCCCGACCCGAAGAACGCAGAGGGGTACGTCGTGCACCGGTTCTGGCCGCGGACGCAGGCGACGGGGATGCTCGTGCACAACGGCAAGGCCGTGCCCGTGAAGGGCTCGGGCATGTTCGTGCACGCGATCCAGGGCATGCGCCCGAACCTCGTCGCCGCGCGGTGGAACTTTGCGCACTTCCAGAGCGAGCAGCACGGGGGCACGTCCGCGGTGCTGATGGACTTCACGACGACGGACGCGTACGGGCGCAAGGGCGCCGGCTCCGGCTTCGTCACGGTGAGCGTCGGCGCGCTCGTGCTGGGGGGCAAGCTCGCTGCGGTGACTGCAGAGACGAAGTGGCCGGATGAGGAGCCCGCAGCGAGTGCTGGGGTCGTGTCCCGCGCGGTCCATTCCAAGACAGCGCGTGACCAGGAGACCGGGTATGACGCCCCTACGGAGCTCGTGTACCGCTGGGCGGGACCGTCGCTGGTGCCGGACGCGCAGGGCCCAATAGACGGGACGCTGAGCGTGGATGTGGGATCGCCGGACGCGTACAAGGGTCTGGTCGAGAAGGTCGACGTGCTCGCGGAGATTCCGTACGTGATCAAGACGATGGTGAACTACGTCGCGGGCACGAAGCCGTACATCTACCAGGTGCGGTCGCGGTCGCAGTGTCTCAATATGGGCGTGCGTTTACTGATAAATGGTGTTGATGGGACGCGCAGTGGCAGAACCCTGCGACGCTGCATGTCAATGTGCCTGCTGGGATCATCCCGGGAGTTTCGGATAAGGTGGAGGTGGAGGGGACGCTGTACAACGAGGCGACGTTCATCTCGTAGGCGATGATATACCAGAATGCTCGGGGGCTGTAGTGTACGCTCTGAGAGAAATATTGCGAACTGGAGTGGAGGAGTGAAGCGCGGGAAAACAGATATGGAGGGATGCCGGGCACAGCAGGGGCTGGCGCGTCAATCTGGCAGGATGAGTCGGAGATCGAGAAGCGAGCGATGCACAATCCGCCCGGGTCCGCCAGGGGCCACCCACTCGCCCCCCCTAGTACTCAGACTCGCTGACAGTCCCCGCCCTCCCTCTCCCGCATCCAACAATGTGCTATGTTGCGCTCAGCTCTCCGCGCTGCAGCCCCGCCCTCGCCCCCTTCGTGCACTCTCTCCTGGTCTGCTCGTGGTCTGCGCGCCTCGGTTAGGTCCACACACGCTGCGTCCACCTCCTACATCGCTCGCAACCAGGACCACGATGCACCCATCGCATCTGGCAGCTCCTCGGCCCCTGGGCCATCGCGAATCGCCCAGAGGCCCAGCGGACCCGCCCCTAGCCTCTCGCGGACTCATACGTTGTTCGTGATAGGGACTACCAGCCCTGCACGTCGACCACCAGCCCGGTTACCGTCATTCGGCCATGCGAGAGCATTCCACTCGACGCGGAGGAACGAGATCAACCCTATACCCCTCCTAGTCGGGTTGCTGAAAGTGAGTGTACCACCGTTCAGGCGTATTGAACCCTGGACTGACCTGCTATCGGCTGCATTGACCCCCAGTCCTCCACCGCGCTCGAGGTCGCCCGCATGGCCGCCCGCGTGGGCCTCACTTTTGTCCCCGTCATCCTCCTCCACAACATGCGCTCCAAAAAGCTCATCCGCATAGCCGAGGAGCACAAGATCCCCCACCTCGTAGAGAAGAAAGAGGACATGCTCCAAAGCATCCGCCGCCAGACCATCCTCTTCCACATCCTCATCTTCATCCCTATCATTATCTTTTGGGCCACCATCATCGCCAGCTTGGAGCGCACACCGCTGACAGGCAGGTGAGGCCTTCCTCTGACCGCTAATAATTGTACAGATACATTGTCTCACACGTCCCTGGTATTCAGGTGGAGAATTATTCTACTTTCCCCGGAGGAGGAAGAAGACATAGCCGCCCAGCTTGCAGGCCCCGGCTGGTACCGCGCTGTCGGCGAGATCCTCTCCTGCACTGACGGGCCACCCAACATCATCCCGCCCTCGGACTGGCGCCTCCAATGGGTGCGCGACACCCTCCGCCGACTCGAAGCCGCTATCCCCGTGCTCGCGCGCGAAGAGGAGCTCTGCCCGCACTGGATGGACGTTGGGCCAGACGAGATCCCGCTCCCACCACCCGCGGACTATCCGTTACGCCCACGTCCGCGCGCGTCAGACCAGCTCCGCCGTTTCGCGGAGATGACCTGCGCGCGGACGTGCCCGCCCGCGCCGCACGTCATCGCGGGCCCGCCGTACTCGCTGCTCGTCATCGACAAGCCGGACGCGTCCAACGCGTTCTCGTACGGCTTCGGGCCGGACGGGGGCGGGGGCATCGTCGTGTTCTCGGGGTTCCTGGACGACGTGCTGTCGAGGCACCAAGCGGAGAGCAGCGCGCGGGTCGAGCAGGAGCAGGGGTCGTGGCTGGCGCGGCTGTTCGGGCTGGGCCCGCGCGCGCCGCCGCACCCGGTGCCGACGGAGCAGCAGACGACGGAGCTCGCGACGCTCCTCGCGCACGAGCTCGCGCATCTGGTGCTCTCGCACCACATCGAGACGCTCTCGTCTGGCTCGATCGTCTGGCCGAGCGTGCTGTCAATCGTGACGGACGCGGTGCGCGCGTTCTTGTTCCCGCTGACGATGCTCTGTGAGTGCTTTTGCGTACACGTTCGCCGTGCGGTCCCCGGTGGCTGAGCTGATGGGTTCTATGTGTGATCGCAGTTGGCCCGTTTATCAATGACGCGCTCGCGGGCGTGGGCAAGGTTGGCGCGGGCGAGTTCTCGCAGCTGTCAGAGTACTGCACAAGTCAGAAGCAGGAGGTCGAGGCGGACATCGTCTCCGCGAGGTGCTTCTCTTCCTTCACTGTCGAGTAGTCGACTTCCTCGACTTGGATCGTTGACCACTTCCCTCGTGTAGGATCCTCGCGCACGCCGGCTTCGACCCGCGCGACGCGGCGCGCTTCTGGGAGGAACGCCAGGACACGCCGAAGACGGCGGAGTGCTCGCCGGGGCGCGCGTCCGAGGAGGCCGCGCCCGCGCGCGAGTCCGCGCTCTCGTCGCTGCTGCCGCGCAGCTGGATGGGCGAGACGCACCCGGTGCACCAGGTGCGCGTGGAGAAGCTCAGGGCGGAGCTCGAGCGGTGGGAGAAGGAGAGGGAGGCGGCGAGGAAGAGGAGGGAGGAGGAGAGGGAGAAGGGCGAGAAGGGGGAGGGCGAGAAGAGGACGTGGACCCAGCGGTTACTGCGTCGCGGTCCAGCCAAGACCGAGGTAGCCCCGACCGAGGTGAAGACGGAGACTCAGACGGAGGCGGCAAGTTGAAGGGCACTGGGGGAGATGGGTGGGGTATGGGTGAGGACGATCTCTAGCGTATCTATCTCGCGGACCACCGTCGTGGCGGCTTATTGGTTAATAATCACGCTCGTTTTGTTTTTTCACGCTCTGGGCTGTCGTCTATATAGCACTCGTAGTGTACAAGTAGATAGGTAGGATAGGTATGTGTGTAGTAGTCTGGTCAATCACCATCACCGCACCTCTCAATACATTCCTGCTTCAATGGTTCAATGTGGCCCATCTCAACCTCGGTATGACGAGGCTGTGGCTGTAAGCCTGCAGCATTTTTATACACGTCGTTCTACCCGACCACTAGGTGTCAGGGTTATCGCTGCGATACTTGAAGCGGCTGGATGCTGATCTCACACGCTCACGCACACTCAAGAGGCCAGGGAGGGGGATATGCTCTTTCATAGACCAGGTAAGGAGTGTCAAATACAAAGTCGGAGCGGGTGCATCCAGGACGTGCTACAGCGCGAAAAGAACGGAGCAAACGATGTAGTACTAAACAATCCACGCTCGAGATAAAGCGGAAATGTACGGTAGCCAGCAATCCTCGAACAAGTCTCATTGGGATTCGTGCGCCACCCTCGTGCGCCGCACGGGGCGGGACGCGCATTCAGTCATCTAGCAAGGAACGCGGAACCTCAGGCAGGAGAACAGACAGCAGCCAGGCAACGCTTAGTGGGCAGCGTTGCACTGGGTCTGCTGGTCACCGCAGGCAGAGACGGTGAGGTCGCCCTTGTTGCCGGACGCGTTCGCGGCGTTGGCGCACTGGTTGTGCTGGACGTCACAGCTGCGGGTGAGCGCGCTGTTGAGGTCCTTGAAGGACGAGTTGCCCTCGACCTGGAAGGAGCCGTCCGCGTTCGTGGTGACGGCGGGCGCGGTCACGCCGCCGAGAGCACCGGTGAACTTCTGGAGGTTGCCAGAGGGGGCAGCGGCAGCGGCGGAGGTAGCAGCGGGGGCAGCAGCCTGTGACATCAATATTAGTCTCCACGGCGTATGTCAGAGGGATCTAGGATACTCACGGAGGTCGACGTCGCAGCAGCAGCAGCAGCAGCAGCGGACGAGGTAGCGGCAGCGGCAGCAGAGGTGGCGGCGGCGTCAGAGGAGCCGGTGCCAGCGACGACACGGCCCTGGTCGTCAACGGCGGCGACGTTTGCGAAGTTGGTCGTGATGCCGAAGACGGCGTTGAAGGCGTCGGCCTGAGCACCGGTCTTGGCGGTCTTGGTGTCAGCGGCAGCCTTGGCGGACGCGCAGGTCGCCTTCGCGGTCGCATCGGCTCCGCACGAGTTCGTCAGGGTGTCGCAGATAAACTGGGTGATGATGTCGATGTTCTGGGCAGAGCCGTGGTTGAACGAGGCTGTAGAAGAATGACGGTCAGCACGCTATCATGGCCCAGGACACCAGTGACTGCTCACTCTTGTCAACGGGCTGGAAGCTGGTCTCCTTGCGGTTGTCGAAGCCGACGCCGAACTCAATCTGGGGGACAGAGCACTTGCCGAAGTCGCCGATGCTGCCAGCAGCCGCGGAGCCGCTGGACGCGTTGTCGGACGAGCCAGCATCAGCGGAGCCAGAGTTGGATGACGAAGCGTCGGAGGAGCCGGTGCCCGCAACGATGTTGCCCTGGTCGTCGACAGACGCGACAGCGGCGAAGTTGGTCTGGATACCGAAGACGGCGTTGAAGGCATCGGCCTGGCCACCGGTCTTGGCGGTGACGGTGTCAGCGGCGGCGCGCGCCTTCTGGCAGGTGTCCTTGGCGGTCTGGTCGGCCTTGCAGCTGTTCGTGAGGGTGTCGCAGATAAACTGAGTGATGATGTCAATGTTCTGCGCAGAGCCGTGGTTGAACGAGGCTAGAGGGGAAACGCAGTCAGCATGTGATCTTTGAACGAGACGGGCAGGGCGTGAGATACTCACTCTTGTCGACAGGCTGGAAGCTGGTCTCCTTGCGGTTGTCGAAGCCTACACCGAACTCGATCTGAGGAACAGAGCAAGAGCCGAAGTCGCCAATGTTGCCTGCAGCCGCAGTAGTGGTAGCGGCTGCCGCCGCAGTGGACGAAGCAGCCGTCGCGGTCGCAGCGGCATCGGTGACAGACGCCGTCACGGTGACGGTGAGGACAGACTGTACGTGATTCATCAGCCTGAACCCTCAAAGAGAGCGGTCAGGGAACATACCTCGCAAGGCTCAGAGGCATCATCGGTACCAGTGGCAACAGCGAGGTTAGCAGTCGTGGTCGCAGCAGCGGAGCTGCCAGAAGACGCAGCGCTGCCGGAGGAACCGCTAGAGCCGAAGGGGAACGTATTGGGCTGGTCACCCTTCTTGACGGACTTGCCAGTGGCGGGGTCGAAGAAGAGGTTAGGGTCGTTGGCAGGGTCCTGAGCCTGGACCAAGCCGGCGAGCTCCGAGTGCTTGGGCGCCTTCTGGCAGAAGACCGAGTTGCGGTTCGTGGGAGGGTTCGTCGTGAAGTCCTAGAAGCGGCGCGTAATGAGAAGTCCGCGAGAACAATGACATGCATTATGGGCTTACGGGAGGCGTGTTCTTCTCGGCCTGGCGGTACTCAATGGCAAGAGCGATCATGTTCGCCTTCGTAGCGGCATCGAACTGCTGAGCGGCATCTGTGCGAAGGGATAAGCATGTCTTGTCAGAGGTACGGTGTTTGACATACCAATGATCTGGTCGGCCATGTCTTGCTGCGAGCACTCGGGCTGCGCAGCGAGAAGAGGAGTAATGGCCTGCCCAGCGAGGTTACCGCAGACCTGACCAGGGCATGCGGAGCTGAGCTTGTCAATGACCGCAGGGTGCTCCTGGCCGAAGCGGCGAGGGTGCAAGAAGACGGGCTTGTCATCACGCTCCATCCACCGGATGCGGGCGTACGCATGCTCCGAGGCGGCGAGGATAGAAAGGGCAACGAGGGCGGCTTGAGACTTGGAGAACATCATGGTCGACTAGCGAAGAAAGAACGAGACCAGCGGGAGATGATGTTGCTCAAACGAGGGGAAGCAAGCGGGTTGCACTGGATGGCACCGACGAGGAAGTGGAATGACACCTGGTCTCGAGAAGAAGGCAGAAAGCCGGCCGTTCAACGAACCAGTTAAGGTCTTGAAGGAAAGAGCACGGGGAAGGGGAAAGAGGTGGTGTCCTCGGAGGCGTGTTCCCCGCCTTTTATCATTCAGCTGGCGGATGCCGTCCATGTGTTAGGATCACTCCCGGCCGACACGCTCCGGCGGGTAAAATCGACTAAATGACTTCGGAAGACGAGAAAGTGAGCGCACGGGTCCCGGGGCATGATGAAGGACGGCACCTAACGCGGAAGGTGTGTAGGATCGAAATGGCGTTGCCTGGTTACTCGCGTCAAAAGACCGCTCTGCGCCCAGGGCGTACGCCCTCGTTCCTGATGGCCATGGTTTATCGGCATCCGATCTGCGATTACCCGGAAGATCGCCCAGGCCGTGGTACGAACATCGGCCTCTGGAACGCGAGGCAAAGAGCCCGGAGGGGGAGATTCAAGCTACAGGTTGTCGAGGGGGGGAATCCTCGACCTCCACTTGGTGAGTAAATCCTGCCTCATTGCACAAAAGGCAGCATGCGCAGAGCGTTCTCCTTGTTCTTGGCACCTACGAAATCCCCTCCTGGTGGAGATGAGTGAGGTGAGGGCGTGCCACGACTTCCGCCATCACAACAGAATGCGTCTATCGAACGCCGCGCGACCGCCGGCCCGCTGCATTGAGGGAATCGTTGCCACAGCGACTTAGTCCGGCCGTTACTACCCAGCCAACTCCAACACTCGGATTCAATCCACCACGCCTGAACAAGGTCCAATCGAGACCTTGTCTTCGCAGTTCCTGTCATGACGTGCAACAGCGCGCAGGTCATGCTTGAAGATTGCACGAAGTCGGCTCAGGCGCCGAAGACAGTAACGACCTCGTTCGTAGGTACGTAGCATGATGCGCATTGCGGGGTGCATTACACAGCATAAGATACCACCGCACCGTACCTTCCATCTGGTGCGCTGAATGAGCGTCATCGCTGGTTCTGAAGGATCGCGCAGTCATTCTCCGTCTACTCAATCTCGGCATGGGCGGGGTCGCGAGCACTCCGAATGAGCCCCTGAAGCTTGAAGTTCGATGCCGGAAAGGTCACAGATATTGAGCAGAATTATGTGCTCAGGCACCGACTTATGGCACCTGCGGGCTCTTCTGCCGCTCCCGCTTCGAGGACTCCGCAACGACCCTGTCGAGCAGGGTCATCGGGCTTCCCAGGGGCGGCCTCGAGACGACGGCTCCGTGTGCGTCATACCCCGGGGTACACAGGAAGGAGGGAACATTAGGTTGTTAAGCTCGCCGAGGACCCCCAGAAGAGCCAAATAACGTACATGTTGCCGTTCTTGGGCTCCCACATTCACCAAACCGCCTCGGTGGACCCACTCTCTGCCAAGCTATCTATGGCTGCGTGAGCAGTATGTCTTGCCAACGGTGCGTACAGATCGCGCGCTTGAGAGGCTCCGCGACGCAGTGCGGCAGATGGAATCTCTGGAACGTAGCGTGGGCTCCTCGAGGCGGAGACCGCTACGAACTTGTCACGGGTCTGCCACTTCGTTCCGCTCACCATCCATCATGGCTGTGGAAGTGGCTCGGTGAGGTCGGATAGGTGGTGGGTTCCACACTTCTGTCAACGCGAGCTTGAGTGACGAACAAACCCCTCTGTCGGCGAACTGACGGTCTCCAGTGTCCAAGTTAGAACGGGCTAATGTATAGACGGCTCGTGCCCGAATAGTCCGCCAGACACCCGAAGCCAATAGCTCTAATACACGGGAGAGCGACCATCGGCCGGCCTGCAGGTGCGGTACCTGTCACCAGTGAGCAATGTACTCATACGCATTGATTGAAATTACTTACACAACGCTGCTGCCGTGCAATGGCGTGTTTCATGGAGGTCGTCCATACTCATCGTCGGCGGTGCCACTGGCGCGAACATCGTGGAGAACGATCCTCAGCGACTCGGACTGCCGGAAACTGGCCTTAGTGCAGACAAATTGTCAGGAGGAAGAGTCAGTGCGCAGAGAACATACCATTCGCCTCCTCAATTGCTGGAAATGTTCAGTTGCAGAAGTTCTAAACAGGTTCAGGATGATTGGACAGGCCGGGAGAGCACCGGCGCTTGACAGCGACCGTTAGCGCCTGGCGCTGGAAGGGCTTGGAACGTCACTGACGGTGGCTGGCTCTGGCTGCTCTGGCCGGTACAGTATAGGGGGAGGCTACACATGGAGGATATAAATCGCGCGTTTCACGTCGAACGAGATGAATGCACCACCTGTGATACGGAACGACCTCGAACGAGTTTGAGCAAATGCTGGAAAGCCGGTGGCCTCGCGAGTCATGACATCGTACAGCGCGTGTTAAACGAGCAACGATGCAGCAAACGCTGAACTAGCTATCCAAAGTGACGTACTTGGCCCGGAATGCATGTCATTAGAAAGTTGTGCGTAGCCTGGTGAGAGCCTGGATATGTCTGGGTATTTGACGCGATAGGGTCGGCTGGCCTCGGCCTGGTCTGGGCCGCATGGGGGCCGTGCGCTGCAGCGGCCACGCCTGCGGACATGAGAGATTGTTCGAAGGTCGCCCCAGCCGACATTCTGTGTTCTGCCTCAACGAGGGCTCAGGTCGCTTTACGCAGAGAATATAGTATTGATTTGTCCGAAGGCATGCTCGTGATACAAAGCGTAGGAGAACATGCAACGAAGCACTTAGTGGTGCTCAGCGTGGTGGTCGTCGGCGCCCTGGTAGTCGAGGACGTAGACTGGAAGGGAGGAGGCTCAAGAGACGGACGCGACGTGGTGAGGAATGAAGGCGTACCAGAGCCGCACTCGGGGCAGCGACGGACCTTGTCGCGCGTGAGGTTCATCCAGAGAAGCTCGTGCGACTCAGCGGGGGAGCCAGTGCAGCCAATGATGCGCTCGGGTTCCTAGAGCGCATTCAGACCTCCAACTACTCACTGCATACGGATTGTGGTTCATCTCACCAGAGAGTAGACCTTGATAGGGTCAGCGAGCGTGCCAATGCGGGATGAGTCGAGAGGGGCAAAGTCGAAGACCTCGACGCCCTCGATGGCACCGAGGACCTGAAGACGCTCAAGACCAGTGGACTGGTTCTCGTCGGTGGGGACCTCGCCGGGCTTCGCGCCCTCGCCGAAGATTTGAGGGGTAGGGTGCTCGGAGCGACGCGCCGCCGAGATGGAGAAGGCGCGGGCAGCAACGGCCGCACGCGCAGGCTTGAAGGCGGCGCGGCGGGCGACGAGGGAGGCGGGGCGGAGGGCGGCGGCGAACATGGTTTTTGGGAGACTGCAACGAGCGAAGGGCGACGTCGGGACGATGATGATGAGCTGCGTGACGAGCCGGGTCACGTCTGGCAGGCGCGTCACGGCTCTGTCACGGAATCACCCGCTGTGACCCGGTACTGCGGGCGGGGCGGGGAGGCGCTCGTTTAGCGCTCGGCATGAGAAGGCATGATGACATAACGGGCTTCTCGAGGTGTGCGAGTCCGAAAGAGGCAGGCGAGGTTGAATCGAAGCCGTCTGGCTAAAATTAATGGACCACTCGTTTAGCTTCCCGAGCGGTAAGACTGTCGTGAAACAACTGCTCGCCTTCGCTCTGTTCGCTATGCTGTCTCCGCAGCTTGTCTTCGAACCACGACGGTCACCGGTGACCTCCCCCACACTCCTTCAACAGCATATACCCACCCGCTCTGCCTGCTCTTGGCAGAATCCCTACACAGACTATGCTCACCCGCTCAGCCACCAAGGAACCTCTGGCGCACTACACCCATGACGGCGTATCTCCTTCATCTTCGGACGAGCGGTGCGGAAGCCATCTCCGCCCCCTCCCCTTTCCGGTCATGTCTCGTGCATCTTCGCGAGCTTCCTCTGCGTCGTACAAGTCGACGGACTTCCTCAATAGTACGGCGCAGCAGCCAAGGCAGGGTAGAGAATCCATCGCGCAGCGCATATTCGGTTTGAAGAGGAGCAACGAGAAGCATGCGAATCTAGAGGCACAATCTCCCGGACATTCCTCCGATAAGGGCAGTGCTACGCGTGCCCCGCGGCTCAGACCATGGCACGGGTGGCAGCTTGTTATCTTCGACTCTTGTACGCGTCTTCGGGTGTTCAACACGCGTCTTGGGGTAATTGCTGAATCAGGATGACTAGGGCTCAACCTCCTAATCTTCCTCATTCCTGTTGCCGTAAGTCGTCCACGCGTTCAGTGGCGTCGCGCTTGACTGATCGGTCTTGCCGCAGGGCATCCTGAAAGCGACCTCAGAGAACTCGGAAACCCTTGTGTTCACTGGTTGGTATAAGTCACTGTCCATGGTATCAAGTATCGGACAGGTACTGACTTAACTGCAGCCTGCTTGCTTGCAATGATCCCGCTTGTGAAGGTGCGTCGATACTTCCGCCGTATGGGGCTCCTGGACATCTGCTGACGCGAAAAGCGGATGCCGGTGCCTCATACCTTGGATAATCGGTACTGATTCGAGCACAACAGTTGCATGATCTTGCCACAGGTGTCCTTTCCCGCAGGATAGGTGGAAGCAAGACCGGCTTGCTGAACTCGAGCATGGTAATTTCTACCGTCAGTGTGTGATACAGAAGACTGATGCCATCGTTTCTCTGCAGAGCAATATGTGAGTGGGCGCAGAGGCTATCCAGGCTCCCGACTGATCAATCATTTTCTGACGTCTTCCGACTGCTAGCATCGAGATGGTCGTAGCGGTGAGCCATTCGTGTTCACGTATCTAGGTTCTCGCCTAATCGGATCATAGGTCATTGCCCTGCGGAAGTGCGAGTTGCGGGTAGTACAGTCGTCACGTCGGTGTTCACACTTCTCGCGCTCAGCGTAATGCTGACGTCCCTGATATAGTGATCGGCGCGATGCTCAGCAAACTCTGTGAGCTTCACATTTTCTCTCATATACGGCCAGCCCACTGAGTTTCCCCTCGCGATGCAGTGTTGATCCTTGGAATGTGCTTCTTTGCCGGTGGTACTAGGTTTTCCGAGCAAGGATTCGACTCCAGTGAGTGTTGCTACCTGCTATGCAGCACCATCCATCCTAAATTTCTTCGACGTTAGCCGCCACCCAGATTCACTCGTCGCTGCTCAGCATCAGCGTCGGAGCGGTGTTGCTGCCTGCGGCCTTCCACTTCGCACTCTCGTACAACACGGAAGATAGCGCTGAGGAAGCTGGCACGACGCTCGCGGAGCAGAAGCAGGATATCTTGCGAATGAGTCATGGTGTAAGCGTCTCTTGCAACGTCTTACCTCAATGAGTATTGATCAAAGCTTCACTAGGTGGCAGTGGTGCTTCTGTTCAGTGCGTGATCCGGCATGGGCATGTCTCTTGGATTGACTCACAAGATCTCGCTTCAGTATATGCGTCCTACCTCGTCTTCCAGCTTTGGTCCCATACGCACCTATACAAGGACAGCACGGAGCCGAGTAACAAGCTGCCTGTCGCCGAGTCGGTCCGCACCGTCACCTCTCGCGTTCGGAAGAAGAGCAACAATATCCGCGAGCAGCTGTCCAGCACCCAGCCTCTGCGACGCATACGTACCGGGTCGGAGCGGTCGTTCCAGACGTTACGGACGCTTGCAACACCCAAGCCCCCGAAATTTGGCCAGAGTTCGGAGAAGATTGCCCCTGTCCCCGAGGCGCCTGAGACGTCGCTCGACGAAGAGAGTCCCGGATCGGTGCAAAGAGGGCCGTATATGCCCCGCTCGGGAAGCGATGGGACGCGAGCTATGCTCATCTCTCCGTTTGGCATGGCCTCAGAGGTGACGCTTTCGAACCCGATCTCCCAGCCTGGCGAGTCCACAGTGCGTCTCGTATCGGAACAGGAACGCTTCGTCATCCGGAGGGAGAGCTCGGGATCTGGCAGCGACTCTCGCTCCCTTTCGCGGTCTCCTTCGCGCAGCCTCAGGAATCGAAGCGGATCTGGGGAAGACTCGTCGTTTGATTCCGAGGACGAGAAGCGTTGGCGTCGTAGGGACGAGCGGGGCCGATCGCGGACGCCCGTCAGCGAGGTGCTGTCGGCGTACTACAACGAGAGGGGTCAGACCGTCGAGCGCGACGAGCAGTGGGCTTCGAACGACATGGTGAACGTGGACGTCTCCGCACAGTCAAGGCCTTCGGGATGGCAGCACGGGCGTGAGGCGAGCATGCAGTCGATGCAGAGCGCACCCCCTCCGGCACCGCAGCAGGAGATGAGCTGGACGCTGACCATCTTCCTGTTGCTTGCGGTCACCGTCGTGAGTGTCAGAACATATCGTCGCGGCTGCGCGGAACTGATCGCATGGGGTCAGCTTGTCGCTGTCAACGCCGAATGGCTGGTCGACACTATGGACCACCTCTCGCCGACCATCAGTAAGGAGTGGATCGGGCTAATCCTCCTACCCACCGTTAGCTCCATTGCTGGTGCGCATGGTCTTCTTCCTCGCACGGACGTGTATACTCATGGAACTTGGGTTCTCCTAGAATGTGTCACCGCCATCAACGTCTCGGTCAAGGATCAGCTCACTCTCAGTATCAGTGTTGCTGTCGGTTCTACGATCGTATGTGCTCAGCTCTATCTCAAAGGAAGCTCTCTTGATGTGTCACTTGTAGCAAACGGCACTGTTCGTCATCCCGTCCATGGTGGTCCTCGGCTGGATTCTTGACAAGCCCCTCGCCCTGTTGTTTGACCCCTTCGAGTCTGTTGTAAGTTCCTGCAGTCGCTCAAGTTGTGCATTGTCTCACGAGGTCTTGGCTAGGTACTGTACATCTCTGTGCATACGATGGGGTACGTTGTCGCCGACGGAAAATCAAATTGGCTGGAAGGCGTCATCCTCGTCTGTACGCATAACTTCCTCCTCCACAGACTTGTCAGTGGGTGCTGACCATACTTGTCCCAGGTCTGTATGTAGTCATCGCCGTCACATTCTGGTTCTACCCAGGTAAGATCTACTCGTCCTGTGCGCTTGTCGGAGCCCATATTGACACTGAGGTCCATTCAGGCTCGAACTTCTCTTCGAACCTGGCTATATGCACCGAGTCTCCTCCTATCGCCCTCTGAGCAACTGAGCACCGAGCACGCAGTACTAGATCACCCACACGCATCATTATCACCGGACGGCCTCCGAGAGGTCGTCTTTGCATTATTAGACATCACTCCCGAATTTTGGAACACATATGGACTTGGATCCTTCTACAACACATCGCCCTCCTACTTACATGTGCATACCGCTAATGCCACCATCTTCGTAGATAACCTCTCGTTTTGTAGATATCCGCGCATTTAGAGACGTTGTCCCCGCATATAGTTACGCATTACATCAATCCCCTGCATTCACCTTCCACGTAGAGCGTAGACTGTAGAGTTGTAGCACTAGCCAGACGCCATTCGGCCGCTCTGATTCGGACTGTAACTAGCCAACTAGCATCGCAACGGAGCGCATCATCTTCGTGAGACGAGCAGCTTCCCTAATCACATCCCGCGATATGTTACACGGTTCCGTTCTGTTTCATCGTAAGGCTACATGGTACGCAGTCGTGATACCGCTTCTAGTCGTCTAGGAGGAACTCGCCAACGATGCCCTTCATCTCGTCCTGACCGACGCGTCGAGTCTGCATGATCTCCCCATGGACGTGCGATACTTCCGCACCGTCACCCTTTGCTGATGACAGCCGCGCCTCGGTCCATACAGGCAGAGTGACTACGGGTGGCCTAACAGCTGCGGGCCAGGGCGAGGGGACGGGCCGTGCACTCTTGCTGGTGAGCGTCGTGTGGCAGGCGTAGCAGAGGTAGGGAGTGAGGGATGGACGCAGAGGATTGGGAACCGCAACTGTCATGGGATTAGGCGGGTCCTCGTTTGTTGAATCCGCGGAAGGAGCAGCTGGAGGTCGAGAGCGGATGGAGATCCGTGACTTCCACTCTTGCACGCCGCGCTGAGCAGGTCTATAACGCCGTGTGAGAACTCCGATGCACCAAGGAACATGAGTGGTAGAGAGGACATACCGCCCGCAGAGAATGCATTTCCCAGATACCTCGCCCTTCGGGGCGAGCTTGCCACACGTACGGACGATGGTCGATACAGTGGAGGGGTAGTCTTTCTCAAGACCGACGATGAAGTCTGCCCGAGATGTCAATTCGAGGAAGGAGGCGACAGGAGAAGAGCATACCTTTGGTGAGCGTGCCAATGCCGGGTTTCGCCCCAGCCCAGCCCCATTTTTCCTTCCCGACCACAGGGACTCTCGACCACCACGCCCACGCCGCACATTCCTTCATGCCGATGTCCCTGAGGGGTCGTACGACGCGCACGGTGCGCTTCACGGCCTTCCTCTTCTTGCACCCCTCAGTCTCTGCTTCGGCTGCATCTATTGATGCACAGGCGTCAGGTTCGGGCGTCCATTCCTCCTGGGTCTCCTCGCGGATATTGTAACCGCTCCCTTGCGCAACGCCGGAGATGAGGGAGACAGCGAGGCTGGTGAGGGATGTACCGAGTACAAGGTGAGACGAGCCCGTCTGGAGAGCCGTGTGAAGCAGGAGCAGGCGCGTGAGGGTCTGGATTGAGGTCGTGACGGCGGTCGGTGTGGGAAGGGAGGAGAGGTAGGTGCGGAGGCAGGAAATGGGATCTGTGGAGGGAGCGGAGAGGGATTCGAGGAACAGCGCTGCAACAAGTATGTTAGCTTGGAAATAAGAGGGACCAGTAATGCGCGGACATGCCTTCATCTGAGAGAGATACACCAAGCTCGGAGGGGAATGGCTTCCCGCCTATCCGCTCCCACCATGAGCGATCGAAGGCGTCTTGTATTCGGAGGGGCACGAAGTCGAGATCGTCGTATCGTTTCACGGCTTGGGCTATCTCGTCCGTCCTGTCCTTCATCTACTTCCCTAGGTGTGAGCGAACTGCACCTCTCTGACATGAAGAGTAACTACTCACCCCAGGGAAGGCGTCGCATACCTCGACATAGCACACCGTGACTTTCTTCCACACCCGCTCGTGCCGGGGATGGTCCCGCCCTCCATCCGCCGGCATGGTGGACTTGTCCAAGGCAACGTAGCATCTGTGTACGAGCTCTAGGAGTACTGATGATCCAAGTCCGCCGGAGAAGCCGACCAGCAGGTTGCCTGTGGGCTTCAATGCGGTCCGCCGGGGACCATCCGGCTTCGCATTAACCGTAGGTTCAAGTGCGCGACGGAACCTGTGCACCACGAGTGATAGAAAGCACTCTCTGCACATTGCCTCATGTCAGTGATTGTGCCGTGGTACTTGCGATGAAGGACAAACTTGCAGTAAACGGCATGTCTTATGACGAGGTTCCCTTGCGCGACCTTGCATTTCACGCAGTTCTTCGTCTTATCATATTTCTTCCTACCTGCGTGCTGGTCAGCACAGTATGCACAGGTCATGAGAACATCAACATACGTTGCATAAGTGCATCCGCGTCTGCGACGGGGTTTCCGCAGGACATGGTTGGAAGCTGACAAATGTTATACTCGAGTCCGAGGAAGATCTGCAGCAAGTGCGCAGATCTAGATCTTGATCGTGGGTAGACGCCCATACTACACCAGAGCTTCAGCCACCGACGCATGCATGCTCTTGCACCTGGGCCCTCCATCGTCGGCGACATCTCCTGAACATCCTATTCCTGTCGCTTCATCTATCTTGGCTTATATCTGGAAGTTTGGCGAATATGCAGTACAGTGAAGGGGCTCAGAAGAAGGGGCAGGCGCAATTACTCGACGCTTCAGTCCGACCGCCGCTCTCCAGAAGCGTAACGAACACATTGGGTCTGGGACGTTCGGAGGTGCTGCTGCAGGCGAAGAAGAACACGATCCTGACCTCCCATGGCCGTCCGCCATGGTTCGTGTCGATCGTGATGGCACTGTTTCGTCGGTCTGATTTGACTGGTATCGTAGGTACGACGAGGATGGACACCACCTCTCCGACGCGTTTGTCATAGGCATTGCTGGTGCGCTCAGGCTTTAGTCCCGTTTTGATCTTCCTGTAACGCCCGCGGATCTACAGGTGGTTCTGCGAGTGGAAAAGTCAGCTGTGCCGGTGATACGCAAGCCCACGGCTAGCACTGACGATTTCACCGACAGACTCATGTTGCGCGCTGTATCGTCCAAGCACTGGGATCCATCCCTACCGTAGTCATTCTATCTCAGGCAAGTGACCATGATCCAATGCGCTTGCTCGGAGCCTCATCCATAGTGCAGGACAGCTTCTATAAGCGTCATTCTCCGGAAGACCTCGAGCTTGCGTTTGCGAATCGTTACGACTTCGATCATCCAGGTTCGTCCATGCGCCTCGTTCAGAAGGATTAGTCGATGAGAACACGACTTCAGATGCTATCGACATGCCCTTGTTCGCCTCGGTACGTCGGTAAAGCCTTCATCTCGTCAGGCGAATTCCAGAGTGTGAACACTTGAGGTTTGCCCTATCCTCCCAACCCCCCCAGTGCCTCGCAGAGTTGAAGGCAGGGAGGCAATCGAATATTCCAATTTACTCGTTCACGGAACATCAACGTCTTGACGAGACCAAGTACCTGTACGGTGCCTCTATCATCATCGGTACGCGGTTGCTTTCCCCATTCACGGTACGCGAATTCATCGTAACGCTTCTGGACAGTTGAAGGCATCCTTGCTCTACATGATCCGGAGTTGCGATCACTCTACGACTTGAAGGTAAGCATTCTCCTGTATAGTGCCCTTAGACTTGCTCGAACCGGGCGTGGTAGATCTTTGTGCAATGCGACTCGGACCTCATGCTGGCTCGTCGTATCCGGAGAGACGTTAAGGAACGTGGACGTAGTGTGGATGGTGTACTTGAACAGTGAGTCTTGGAGCCCTCTGTGGAGAATCGAAGCCGACATGCGCCCAGATACTTGCGCTACGTGAAGCCTGCATATGACAACTTCGTGCAGCCAACCTCTCGCTACGCCAATATTGTACGTCCTATGCTCAATTTGACGCACCGGCCGACTGACTAGGCTCGCAGATAGTGCCAGGTTCAGACAACACTATAGCCATCGAACTGATCGCTACCCATATTCGCCGCAAGATAGAGGACCGTTCGAAGTATCTCCGAGAACGGCTAGCAAGGATCGGTCCGCAGGACTTGAGTCCCGGCGACGTGGACGATCAGCACTTCCCTAATCTTACGGTCTTGCACCAGACGCCACAACTACGTGTACGTACACTTTGTCTTGCCGCCTACGTCCTGACTGATGCCGATCTGACTAGGGAATCTATACCATCCTGCGGGATAGGACGACGTCGCGGGAGGACTTCATATTCTTCACGGATCGTTTGTCCACGTTTTTGAGCGAGAAGGCAGTGGAGTTCCTCCCTTTCAAACCGAAAACCGTCACCACCCCAGTCGACGCGAAGTATATGGGAAAGGAACTCTCGGTGGAGGTATTTGCCCTTTGCCCACCGCAATGAGTCCGTCAAAGCTGACGACTCTACGCAGAATGTTTGCGGTGTGTCCATCCTGAGATCGTAAGTCACCAATGAATGTACCTATGTAAGTGCTCGCGCTCATGCCATGACAGAGGAGGGCCGCTCGAGCAAGGCCTACGACGTGTTATTCAGGACATCCGGATGGGATCACTCCTCATCCAGTCCGAAGTCCATACAGGCGAGCCATTGCTGCTCCACTCTATGCTCCCTGTATGCATACGACAACGTCATCTGGCCCAGAAGAGCTTCGTTTTCCTACTGGATGCACAAGTAAATTAACGTCGACTTTCTCGCCTGGATATTGTATCGCTCACCCTCTGGTTCAGATCGGCACTGGTGCCGCTGCATTCATGGCAATCCGTGTCTTGCTCGACCACGGTGTGCCTCAGGAGAACATCATCTTTGTCACATTCATCGTCGCGGCGTGCGGTGGCGTGCGGGTTCTACAGCGCGCATTCCCGAAGGTGCGCATCGTATGCGGTGCCATCGATCCTGTCTTGCGGGAGTCTTGGGCCTTGTGGGATACCGCTCCAGAGGCGAAGGATGGCGAGTCTGGGACGCCCACCGTGCAGACTAAGGCCGAGGCCGAGGCCGAGGGCAGGAAGGTGTGGGTCGTCGAGCCGGGTATGGGCCACATAGGTGAGTGTCGAGTCAGCTCCGTACTTGGATTACTCATTCACTCGCATGCATTGCAGGCGATCGATACTATCTGTAACCGCTGTCCGCATTGTCTACCGGCGCAGCGGTGTACGTTAGATGAGAAGATGTGTCTCCACATCCAGGTGCTACATGGTGACAAGGTGATGTTAGTCCACTGACCTATGGGGAGAGCATGGCCCGTAAGATGACAAGGAGGATTGGCTGATCGCCTCCACATTCTTTTGCGTCTCGTCTTCAACCTCAGAAGCGTCACGGCGAATGATCCCGGAACCAGTATCTGAGTTGAGAGTGCAAGTCGACTGTGCTTGCTGTTATGGTCGGTGGGAACCATGCCCAGAGAAGTAAGCGTACCAAATCTCCTTGGTGTTCGGACAGGCTTGTGGGGCAGCGGACTGGAGGCATGACATTGGGTGGACTTGGCATGCGCTTCGTCAGCAAGTGCAAGCCCCCGAGTCATTGGCACATCTGTGGATGCTCTGGTCTAAGCGACACGAATTCAGGGCGAAGGTCGAGTCATAGGCCCATTGCACTACTCGTACGCGACCAGATGACCTTTGCGAGAATATATATATAGTGCCGCCTCGTCTCCCTCATCAGATCGCCATCCGTCTCCTCGTTCAAGAGCAATATCTGCATTAGCTGAGTACTCTGGTATACAGCGGTCCGCGTGAGTAAGATCCGCAATTGCGTCTATTCCCAGCACTCCTGATATAATCGATCGACGACCACGATCGGTGGGCTCTCCATTGCTTGTAGTATCTAAATTTGCCAAGCAAGGAGCTCTATCTTTCAGGCGCACATCATTGCCAGCAGGTCAGTACAGTTCAATCACTTCTCTGGCGTGTAGTGAGGAAACAAGCTGGCCATAGTCGGCATTCTTATCCGTATAGTCAGCGATGCCGATTCCTACCTTGACGCCGTCCCCGGGGGAGACCTATGACGCGAGCCAGAAGCCCCCGCCATTCGGTCATGCGCTGAAGCATTACTTTGCGCTGGATGATGACTATGTGAACCTGAACCATGGTACGTAGCCAACCTTCAGGACTGTAGAACCCGAGGACTTAGTGCTGATGGTTTCGCGGTAGGCTCCTACGGCTCACTGCCGCTGCCCGTCATATTCGCGTGCAACCGGCTGGCGTACGAGATTGAGAGGAACCCGGACCTGTTCCACAGGATCACATACAAGCCTATGCTAGACAAGGCGAGGTGAGCGGCTGGTGTCGACGTTGACCTTTGCGTTCCGTGAGCTAATGATCTCATTTGTGCTGTGGTGATCTAGGGAGAGTGTAGCGAAGCTCATTGGAGCTGAGACCGACGAAGTCGTTTTGGCACCGAATGCGACGCATTGCCTGAACACCGTCCTGAGGAACTTCGAATGGCGTGAAGGGGACCTGCTCATCGGAGGTATGGATCTGACAGCCTGTCCGAAACCCCGAGAACTCACTCAACCGCTATACAGCCTCTACGACGTACGGCGCGGTCGCGAACACGATCCGCTACCTCGCAGATCGCTCTGAGCAGCCGCGGCCAGAGGCGCTCTTCATCGACTACACGTTCCCGCTCACGCACGCACAGATCCTTGACATCTTCCGCGCCAAGCTGCGCGAATTCAAGCAGCAGCACGCGAACACGCAGTTCAGGGACGTCCCCCCGCTCTCCCCAGGGTACACGGAAGACTCCGCGACGAGGGGAAAGGGCAACAAGATCGTTGCGGTCGTCGACTCGATCACCGCCAACCCCGGTGCGCTCATGCCGTGGCAGGAGATGGTCCGCATTTGCCGGGAGGAGGGCGTTTGGTCCGTGATCGACGGTGCCCACAGTATCGGCCAGGAGGTCGGTCCAGCGTTCGCGTGCACGAGGTTCTGCTCTGCCTAAATCTGACGCACCTATACGAACCTAGCCGAACATCAACCTCAGCGAGGCTAAGCCGGACTTCTGGCTCTCGAACTGCCACAAGTGGATGTACGCGAAGAGGGGCTGCGCGGTGCTCTATGTCCCCAAGCGGTAGGTACCCGTCCTTGTTGAGGCCTCTCACGCGCTTGACTTGCTTCGTAGGAACCAGTACATCATCAAGTCCTCCATTCCGACGCCCCACGAATATGTCTCTCCACGAACCGAAGAGGCGAAGAGTAAGGGGACAAACTTCGTCAAGCAGCACGAATGTGAGTCGCTCCTCGTCGTCGAGAAGGTATGCCCTGATGACCGACTCTTGCTACACAGGGACTGGAACGTTGGACCAAACGCCGTATGTCACGGTCACTGAGGGTGAGTGGACGTATGTCTCGTACAAATGCGGTACTGAGTATCTGTACGCATCATGAAGCTCTGGCCTTCCGCCAATGGCTTGGCGGAGAGAAGGCGATCAACGACTACTGCCACAAGCTCGCCATGGAGGGCGCGAAGAAGCTCGCGGAGGTGATGGGTACGCGCGTCATGGACGAGACGGGCGAGCTCACGCTCAGCATGGTACGCATATCTGCCTTCGGATCCGCTTCGTCCGTTTCAGTGGTGTGGGACTCAGCCGATTGATCCCATCCTAGCCTAACGTCCTGCTCCCGCTCCCGGTCGAGAAGGCGAAGGGGGACGTGTACACGCAAGACCAGCTTGTGCAGATCAACCTCTACCTGCGCGACAAACTCCTCGGGGAGTGGAAGACCTACGCGGCGCACTACTTCCACGGCGGAGGCTGGTGGTGCCGCTGCAGCGCGCAGGTCTACAACGAGGTGCGTGCGATTCCGAGGCGCCTCGTGTGTTAAACGCTGAGCTCCTTCTGCCTCTCGGCAGGTGTCGGACTTCGAGTACCTGGGGAAGGCGTTCAACGCGGTGTGCAAGGAGATCGAGGAGAACATCTTGAATAAGACGTCCGCGTGAAGGTGCTGCACGATATGGGAAACGTGAGGTGGGCCGCGAATCTATCAAGCTGCATCGCCATCTTCTGTACTCATACGCTGTGTGTCACAGGATTAGAGGTCCAATCTATACATTCAATGTTCCATCGTGCTCCGGGTGTACGCTATGCTGAGAAAATGCCACTTTTACTCCGATCAGAGCCCGCGCTAGCCACAACGACATACACCGCCGGAGTAGTCAACACGATCCGCCATCTGGCGTACCGCTCCGAGCTACCACTGCCCGAGGCGCTCGCCATCGTAAACATCTACCATACCACTTTCAATGGGAAAACCTCTGGTAGTCCTGTCATCTGCACGCCAGAGGCAAGGACGAGATAGGGTATCCTGGGAGGTCCCACAAGAGGGCTACAACTCCCGACATGTCCAGGTGATCCGTTCGAGCGCGCTGCTCCTGATAGCAGACGCTCCAGTTCTAGTATAACGTCGGTAGGTGCGCGAGCATGTTCCTTCTCTTCATGTCCGGTCGCGCCTGTCACTTGAACCCTACACCATGGTGTTGACTAGTCCTCTGCACGTCCTGGAAGACTCGGGCGTCCCACCCGGGAGCACTGACTATACGTCTGTAGTCATCCTACACGGGTACGCCTGGCATAGTGGTGAGCACAGTCCAGACATCCGAACGACGACGATACCCTCACCGCTTGCTGACAGGTATCTTCTCCAAGCTCATTCCCTACGCACACCCGCACAACGCGCGTCTCCTGCTCGTAAATCGTCGAGACTACCCTGGGAGCGTGCCATACATGGAGGCCGACCGCGCCCTCCTGCGTCCACTCACTCCCGAAGTACTAGCAAACCCGGACGCTTTGAGAGAGGCGAAGGAAGGCGTGGAGGCGTTCATGAAGGCTCGGGCGAGGGAGTTGTATGACTTCCTCGAGGAGCTCGTGAAGACAAACGACGTGCGTCCTGTGGATCGGCAAAGCGACAAAGGCGGAATCATCGTGGCGGGGTGGTCCCTGGGAAGTACGTGGATGACTGCGCTCCTGGCGCATGTTGCCTCTTTCCCTGTGGGCGACGTCAAGTTGGGTGACTATATGCGACGCGTGGTGCTGTTCGGTAAGCTAACGTCTTCCAAGTTCGCGCGACTGATGCCATTATTGACTGGTCCCTGGAGCATAGATCCGCCCTACCATAGCCTCGGCTACCCTCCGCCAGAACCACCCTTGTACAACCCGCTCTTCGACGAAGAGCTCCCTCTGGAGGACCGCGAGGGCGCGTTCACAAAATGGGTGAGCGGGTACTACGTGCACGGCGATACGCTCGATACGCTCGAGCGGAGGGCGTACCTGCTGAGCCCGCCACCTACGCTGTCAACGCTCACTTCGGAGGACGTACAGCGTACCCTGTGCCTACCTCCGGGCGAACCTGGCGGCTCCGATCAGGTCCTGCTGCATACGGCTATCGGGGTAGGACTGTTCGGTATGCAGAGGGATCAAGCGTTGTATCTGCCGGCCCCGGGAACACCGATCGAAGGAGATGCATGGCCCGACGTGGAGGTACGGCATGTGTTGGGTGAACGGTCGATCTGCGAGGCGATATGGGGTGCGATGATGCTGAGGAAGGAGGTCGAGGCGGGGTACGCGCAGGGTCTTCCGATACGGAGAGTACGGATGGTGTCTATCAAGGGAGCGAACCATTTCGTAGGTCATCTGAAAGCGTGCTTTGTACGAATGGCCCGCTGACGAGGAGCACCCCTCATGCAGGTCCAGTGGGATCAGCCTGAACTTGCGCTCCGGTCTCTCGTAGGAGATGAGGACACGATAGAGTAGACAGACTATATATCTGCGACGAAGAGGACCGTGTGTCCACAAAACATGGCGTCATATCGAGTGTACTATAACAGCGAAATCAGCCTTCAAGCTTCAAGAATCCAAGAATCCAAGATTGTTCAAGCAGTCCGCGAGCACGCCGATAGGGACCGAGACTGCGTGCTCACCTGTGCACGCGTCCAAACGGAATTTCTCTATGAATCTGGGCACACAAACAGATCGGGCCTCTTGCACTCACGATACGACAGGCTCAGCTTGGGCCCAGAGAGGTGATGGCGGGGAGAAACGGGAAGCGCGACGCGTTTGGACGCGAAGTGTCACACGCTCATTAAGACGCGTCACAGCGTGAGAGGGACCGTGCCGAGAGGCCGAGGCGGGCGAGAGCGGGGGCAGGGAAGGACGCGACCATCTCCGCTTCCTCTCATCATCCACATCTCTCCTTCAGACCACCACAGCCTCGCCCACGACGAGTACGACAACGACGACAGCAACGAGCTTACGACCGCGCATACATCCACGACCTAGAATCTTTGCAGTAAGGGGACCAATCAGGGCGGAGACCATCTGCTGCTAGGATTACTACTCGAGTAGTACTCGTCTGTGCCTGAGACTCGCCTGAGAGTGAACTCGCAGGTGTACACAGTACATCGGCTAGAGGTGAGGGTTCCTGACATCGCACGCAGTACCTCTGTAGGCTCACTTGTGTCGTCTGTAGCTCGCGCACTTCGCTGCTATCGGACCCCCTCACGTTCTGGACAATATCTGAAGCCGTACCTGGCCTCCACACAGATAGCAAGCATGACATCTGCTCCCGTTCTCCCTCCAGAGCTCTGCGACCACATCCTCGACTTCCTCTCCGACGACAAGCCCACCCTCCGCGCCTGCGCCCTCACCGCCCGCGACTGGCTCCCCCGCGCCCAGCACCACCTCTTCCGCTCCATCTACCTCGACTGGTCCAACTGCTACGCCTTCTCCCGCCTCCTCGCCGCCGCGCCCGCCCTCGCCGCGCACGTCGCCACGCTCGAGATCGAGGGCGCGTTCGGCATCTTCTCCATGGACCGCCTCCACGGCGCGACCCTCGACGCCTGGCTCCGCGCCGTCCCCGCCTGGCTCCCGCCGCGCCTGACGCACCTCACGAAGCTCGAGCTCGCGCTGCTCACGATCGACGCGGACCTCGTGCGCCGCTTCTTCGGCGTGCTGCGCGGCGTCGAGCACCTCACCCTCTGGGCGTGCGCGCTCACGACGTTCGACGTCTTCGTCGACCTCTTCCGCTCGTTCCCGCGCCTGCGCCGGCTCACTGTCGCGTTCACGCAGGAGTGGGAGGCGAACCCGTGCGCGGGCGCGCCGTGGTCGCAGGCAGACGCGTCGCCGCAGCTGGAGGAGATCGAGCTGACGAGCAGCTGCGACAACTTCAAGGTGCTCCGCTGGCTCGTCGCGCAGGACCTGCACCGGAGCGTGCACACGCTGTCGTGCACGCGTGTGCCGTGGGCGGGGCTCTGCGCGCTCGGCGAGGTGCTCGACGCGTTCGCGGGGACGCTGCAGAACCTCCGCATCGGGCTCGGGGACTCGATGACCGCCACCGGTGCGCCCTTCCCTCTCTTTTCTCCTTCTCCTTCTCCTTCTCCCCCTTCCCTCCCACCCAGATATATGCTATGCTGCACTTACTGACCGAACGCCAGACCTGCCCAACGGCGGCGACTGGGCGTGCCCGCGCTTCAGCGCGCTGCTCGCGCTGCGCACGCTCACGCTCGACATCCACACCGCGCGCCTCTCCGCGGTGCCGTACACGCTCTACCTGCTCGCGCAGCTCGCCGCGCCCGCGCTGCGCACGCTCGTCTTCGCGGTCCGCTGCGGCGAGTTCGATACTGCGTTCCTCATCCCGTGGGACCGCATTGCGGAGGTCGCGGCGCGCTTCGCTAAAGCGGGAGGTGCGGAGGGGCAGGGGGCGGAAGGGGGAGAAGGAGCGAGAGAGGGAGAGGGGCAAGGGCTGCAGCGCGTGATGGTGAGCGTGCGCGAGCGGGAGAGCGCGGACCCGGAGCTCGTGCGCGTCGACGCGCGCAAGGGCTTCGCGCAGGTCGACGTTGCGGAGATGGAGCGCAGCGTGCGCGCGGCGTTTGGCGCGCAGGACATGGGCGGCATCGTTGAGTTTGAGCGGCTCGGTGAGTGGGTGGTTTGATTGTGTTGGGTTGTGTGATGTGTAGTATGTGGGCTGATGACGAGGAGTGTTGTAGATGCGCCGGAGGGGAGTGGGTTGATGTAAGTGTGGAAGGGGGGGGGGCTGTTTTGTTGTACGATTAGAGGGTATACCACTAGCTTGGAAGAAAGACCAGTCGCGCGCTCACGCCAAGAGCATGTCTTGCTGGAATCCCTGTGCGAGCCTAGGTGTATACATAGATCCTAACCGTCTGGTGCTCGCATACTCGACCACCGGGAATGAAGGTTCGCTCGCGCCGACCATGCAGCAGCAACTGACGGCCGTGACAAGGTACGCTCCCGCCGAACCTCTCTTCCTATCAACTGATCGCACCCAGTAGAACACCGTACAAGTCGAACTTCGGCCTCCAGTCGCGACATAGCAACCCATACAACACATCGTCCCAAGCAAACAGCCAGAAATATCCTGCTTCCCCGTGCGCATCGTCTCCGGTACCCTGGTATCACTTGAAGAACGGGCTCGGCGCGAGCCGCGTCAGGTCCATCTCCGGGATCGAGTCCTCGCTGCCCTGCTCTACATGGACGCGGTCGAGGGACACGCTCGGCGCGCCGCGGAACGCCTGCATGCCGGCCTTCCGCCCGTCGTCGTGGTCGTCGAACATGACCGTCGTGTCGCGCTGGATCGCGACGACGATCCCGGGGGAGAGCGGCTATCCACACCAAGTGAGAGTCGGCGTTCAGTACACTGGCAGGATGGTGAAGCAAGACAGGCCCATATTCAGAGACGTACGGTGATCGCGCGGCCCCACACGCGCGAGTGCTCGGTCTCGCGCGAGCGGGAGGGGAGCCGCTGGAGGAGGACGCGGAGCTGGGAGAGCGCGGCTGTGTAGCCCGAGTCTTCTGCGTCGGCGCGGAGGCCGGCGCGGGCGTTGAGCGTCGCGAGGAGGGAGACGGAGTATACTGCGTGGGGACTGAGTATGGGCTCATAGGAAGGACTCGAGGGACGGGACGTACAGTGTGCGCCGATGTAGTAGAACATGACGTAGATGGACGTGGTGGGTGAGACGAGGACCTGTCGCGTCAGGGCGTCGTATCAACTTCACAGTTCGACCGCAGGGCTTCGTGAGTACATACCATGATCAGAGAGAGGACGGCACAGAGACTGCGAGTTCTGGTTAGCGTGTGGGGAGGTCCGGTAGAGGCCACATAGACTCACCTTGTAAGCAGCCCCGTGTTGATCGTGTAGAACAGCAGTCGGTTGATCAAACGGTTCGCGCTGCCAGGTTGGGTTAGGGCTCTGCTACTCAGAAAGAGAGTATATGGACGAGATACTGACATGGTCGAGCCGGTCCGCGACCTTGCGAGGAGCGTGACCAAGGTACCCGACAGCAGGACGTCCGTGGCGGCGGTCAGCGTACTCAACGCAATATCGAACGCCTGAGAACACAGTCAGCCATTTCACCGACGTCGCACAGGAGAGGGGAGGCCACGTAGTACCTCCAACTGAACGTAGTCGCTGACGGTGTCGGTCAATAGGCTGGACGACCCATACCATATGAGCTTGGCGAGCTAGCAAGGGGAAAGATGTGGCTACCGACCTTTTCACGAAAAGAGCTGGAGATAGTGTCACTATCGTCCACGATTACTCCCGCGTAGGTGAATCTGTTATCACTCACTGACAGCGAGCCCTGCGTAAGAGACGGCATCAGACTCGTACTACTGCCATCGGCACGAGACTGTAGTCCTCACCAAAATCCGCTAGGACGAACGTCGCCTCCAGTTTCGCTTATATCAACTCTGCAGGTCTATATCATCGCTTGAATACCACGGCTCACCAATGCTGCTGTCAGCAACAGGCTCCGGCTCACTGGAATTCGAGACGTCAGGATCAGGACATCACGTAGTATAGAACGCGAGGACGAACGTGTCATGATGCGGAAGGCGTAGAAGCTAGAAATGCAAAAGCTCTGCAGGACGACTTGCATAACATGGTAGGGCAACGTACGTTTGTATCACGAATACCACACAAGCCTAGAGAAGACGAGCATGAGCGAGTGTCGACTGATATAGTACAAGTATTCCCTGCGTACGTTGCAGAGGATCTGGACCTTGAGGCAGGAATTTCGGGGATGAGTGCGTCAGAATCCTGGCAAAAAGCCTTACGTTGGATGTCCTGAGAAGAGACTTAGCAAGTTCGCCAGGCTACGAGACCATACTAAATTGCTTACCAAGGCAGAGAGGTCTCGCCAAATCCCACCAGCTTGCGTTGCACAAGGTACAGCCACACTACACGGTCATTGAGCGACGTACGAGGAATTCGTGATGTGAGACTCGGCGTACTTGTTGAGCTGTATAGGACGAGGTGGCACACGTCGAAGCTCCATACCACCGCCACCTAGTGTTCCATGACGTTAATTGTGTCCACGGAGGGTTGGAGAGAAGTATGTGGACACTTACCAAGATCCGAAGGAAAGTCCTGTCATGTCGGTAATGTCGGAAGTACCAACCGACCTGCGCAGTTGCCACTACTTAGACGTCAGCATCTATCGCGTCACCACGCAAAGGATTCTTGACAGACCTCCGAACAAGCTGAATACGCAATGGTGGCATGAAGAACACGCGACAACGAGAGTAGCTGATCAAACGACCCACCTTGCCGTCACCGCTAATCCGATGAGGACGACGCCAATCCTGCCAGTAGGGACGCGCATTGTGAGTTCTCAGCCGTCACTGCAAGAGCAAGCAGTGACTTACGTGACGTTCAAGTCAGCGGGGAGCATAGACGACATCCCGACAGACTTGCATGAGGCGGAGCGGGCGTCGCTTGGGTGATGGTATCTGGTAGTGACAGGCCGCAGCAGTGAGTGAGGGCTTTGCGAGGTATTGGGCTCGGACGATACACCTCGACAACAGCCGGGATCTTGTTTAGTATGGAGACCATCGCAGAAGCTGCGTGGTCTTCGACTTCTCTCTGCGCTAGCATGGGAGCAAGGCGGTACCACGAGCAATGCGTGGGTCGTATTCTGTGCAGCCACACCACGGGGGTCGACGTGACGGATGCCGCATCGGCTGTACTACAACTTGCAGTCCGCAGAAGGACAGCAGACCTTGCAGGACATGTTGTTGCAAGTCCTGTATACCATGGAAGACCAGTCAGAACGATGCTCCAAAGCGACGCTCTCCACATTGAACAGTGCAGCGTACCTCCTAATCACCAGGACTGTATAAGAAGAGTCTCGAGAAGCAAGGTGTAAGCTCATCGGCAACACCGCGGACGCGGAAAAGCGCGGCTGTTCCCGCGGACGTGAGAGACGCTGTAGTAGGGACTGTTGGATCTCGGTCTCTGTCGGACATCAGGAATGCCAAGCAACCGGGACAGTAGCATGGCAATATATGGAGAACGGTGCTGCGCGTGGCAGAAAGCGTCCGATACCAGCTCAGCGAGAACCGAGGATGGAAGAGGGACGTCGGATAATGCCGCGTACACCAATATCTTACACGGACGCTTTCTCATACGTACAAACGTCGACTTTCGAATGACCCTCGGGTGCGCAAGTTGCTTCGCTGCTAGCAAAACCTCCACACCTCACGCATCAGGACTTGGTGCCAAGCGGCGGAAGGCCCGCCGCCTTCAGGTCCGCATTGATCTGGTCGATGTGATTGACGAACTGGCCCTTGAGGTTGTCCCACATCTTCGGCTCGTGTTCTTCAAGACGTCAACGAGGCTCATTAAACGATCAGGGCAGCATCTCTCACCATGCAGCTTTCCGGTCCTCTTCATGGCATAATCTGTCAAGGTAACCTGCATGCTGGTCTCGAACATGAACGCTGGTCGAGCATCAGCCCATGAAAGGTCCTCGAGCTCAAACGGGACGGCACTTACCGAGGGTTCCCTCGTGCACTCTCATCGGACCCAGTTCGGCCTCCGTGGCCTTCTTGAACTCATCGTAGGACACTGAAAGGCTAATCAGCGCAACGAACGGCACCGGATAAATGTCGCGCACCTCCGTGAGGGCAGAAGCCGTTCTCGTAGCTGAAGCCGCCTGGTGCGAACTCGTCGCTACGGCCACCATAGTCGCCGTAGATGAGTCCCATCATCTCGCTGGCGCAATTCCGATGGTAGTACTAATCACGAGCAACCAGTGAGTGTCGCATAAATGGCAGGCATGCTTAGTGTGCGTACCGGTGGTCGGAAGGTGCCGGTAGCCACGTCCCAGCGGCCGCTGAAGATGAGGAAATCGGCGATAGGTGCGCCGGGAGTCTTCGACTTCGCGGTGAGGACGCAGAAAATGGAGGGGTCGATGTGGTCCTTCTGGATGCTGCCGACATGCACGAACTTCTCCATCGCATACTTGTATGGAACGTAGCTAGGCAGGACTTCAGCACGCTGTTCTCCTTGGTGGACGCCAACTTAGGATACTTACTTTCCCCACCATGCCACGACATCGAAAGGAGTGTGCTCTTGCTTGCACGCGAACAATTTGCCTCCGACCTTGTAAATGACTATGGAGCATTAGCACGGCAATGGTATTTTGCATGCTTGCACGACGTACCTTCCCACGGCGACTGGTCGATGTCAAAGCTGGCGACAGGACTCTCGAAGTCCCTGACATTTGCGAGACCATGGGTACCCAACGGGCCTAGCTCAGGAAGCTCGAAGTGGGAGCCAAAGATCTCGAGGATATCTACGATCGCATAATGTCAGCGATTGTCATGGAAGAACGGGTCGTTTGCTTACAGCCACGAGAAGGACCGTCAGGCAGTCCAACCTGCGATGTAGTCACTCAGCATCTCCGTAAGGAGCTCGGACATGCGATGCATACCTTGTACTTGATGCCGCGCTGGATGACAACAAGCTCCCCCGGCCGCACCATCAATCTATCAACATGGTTCAGAATAACTTCGTGAGCGCATCTGGCCTGTGCACTCACTTTCCGAACTCAGTCTGGATGTCCAGGCGCCCTTGCTGCGGGAGGATGAGGAAATCGCCGTCACTGTTGCAGAAGGCGCGGTTGCCCATCGACTCGTTCGCAGTGTAGATGTGAACGGCGAGGCCCTCACGCAGAGTGGGGTCCCCATTCCCAGCAAGCGTCTTCAGACCAGAGACGAAGTCGACCTTATCGTTTGAAGGGATGTCGAGCGGGTACCATGCCAGTTGAGTAGGACTGAAGTGCACTTTGGGGTTGAGCGGCAAGAAGCATGCCTCAAGCTGCGAGAGAGAGTATCAGTGAGGTCGGCTGAATGCTGGTGGCATAGTACAACTGACATCAGGGTTGTCAGGGAGTCGCGTGAACCCTTGGTGAGCGACAGAGGGTCGGATACGGTACAACCAGCTGTAATAAGCGGGTACGTGCTCGTGCTCAGTACGCTACATAGGCTGCGTTGTGATCACACTTACGCAGATTGGTTCTCTCTCCGAGGCGTCACGAAGGGAGTGCCGTTAAGCTACAAGAAGTCAGCCTGAGCCTTCGGTCTTCAGGCAGCTAATTGCTCACCCCTTCTGTGTAGAGGTCATACTTCGCTTTCTGCGGGTTGTTCTGCGCAAAGGGAAGCGTGCCCGGGCTGGTCTCTAGTAAGCCAATGCATGAGCGTGATGGGTGAATAGAAGGGCCTACATTGCTTCAGAGGCGAACCGATTGCCGAACCCGACCTGGTAGTGGTAGGGGTCGCGATCCTTGGGAGAGACGGAGTAGGTAGCTTGGGCACTCGCGCCGAACGTCGTCTGCTGTACATGAGAGAATGTCACCAGAGAGTAACGTGAATGCGTACCATGTTCTCAGAGGGTATCTGGACGTCGCTTGCTGTAGCGGGGGAGACGTGAAGGGCAAGGATTGGAAACGAGTTCGTCGTAGGAGGGCGCCTCCTTTTATGCCGCTCAAGAGTCCGGGGACGCTGATTTCGCGTCTGCGTGCTGAACAGTTTACGCTGAACCAACGCCAAACGTCTACTACTGTCTGCTCGGGTTGACCCAGAGTTCGCCCTGGCGGGCGCGCGTGTTCTGCCCGCTTGCTCTTCCCGGCCATATGTTCTCAAGAGATCGCGCAGCGCGGGCAAGTGACTGCTGTCCATCGGCCGCCGCGCTCAAGACGCTATCTCAGCATGGCACTGGCGTCACGTCAAGGGCGCCGTTTGGGTGGCCGCCGAAACCTGAGAGGCGCATGAGCGAAGCGGGCGGCTGATGTGTTGAGACCAGGAGACATCTTTGCGACGTTGAGGAAATAGGCGTAAGAAATATGGTGCTTCCCTTGAATGGAGACATTATCTCAGAGAAAGAGAGCCCGGCACGATTGAAGAGGCAAGAACCAGGGTACGTGAGACCGGGCCACCGCAGTCAGCTGAGCAAGACGTGGTCTTTTCCGGACAGATTCTCCCATTCCCTCCATTCGGCATCCGCTTGTCAGTCCGTGAATTAGGCAGTCATGGGGACGCAGCTGGTATAAGCTATCAGAAGGGAGCTGGCAGGGAAAAGGAGGATCCGACATCGCTGCATGGGTGGTGGAGAGAGGCCGCCGAGCGAGATGCAATCCCACGCTGAACGAAATGCTGTGCCGACCGGCCGCACCAGGCGCCGTATATGGCAACTTCTGTGGTACAAACGTCTCTTCCAATATCTAACTGCGGGGGGGGGGGGGGGGGGGGGGGGGGGGGGGGGGGGTCGAAAGGCGCGAAGTCCCGCTTCAGACGTTCGATACATGTATATGCGAGGGGACGCGGTGCGCCTAGTATGCATACTGTACGTGCTTCTACGCGAGCTGACAGAGCATCACTTCTTTGCTTTCTCGAGTGGAAACCGTCAAAGACCGGGAACGATCACCGCGCGGAAACGCGCAGACGAGCGGTGATCGTACGCTTCCTGAGCCTTGTCCAACGGAAAGAGCTGTACCATGCACTTGATACAGTGGGCTTGCGCAAATGCCAAACAGGCTTCGCTGTCTGTTGCAGTGCCAGACGGCCAGCCCCTGATGGCGAGGCGAGAGCCAAGCATGGACACTAGAGAGACCGGGTAAATTGAGCTCGGTACAAGTGAACGGAGCATATGTGGCCACAGTACGCACTCGGTGAAATCGTCATTGGCTTGGGCTCCAGAGCAATGAGCAACAAGGTGCCGTCCACGGCCAGGCCAGAGAGGAGGTTCTGGATGACGTCGGAATTGGGCGCAGTGCACATGATGACTTTGGCACCCCCGAGCGCCCTGAGAGCCGCCGCTTGATCGACTTGGGAACCATCGATGTACTCGTGGGCCCCAAGTTCGCGTGCCAGTGTCTCTTTTCCGGGTCCTGAAGACAATGCGACGACGCGAAAGCCCATAGCATTCGCGACTTGGAGACCGAGGTGCCCCAGGCCGCTGCAGCATGGCCACCGTGCAGTCAGCAATATGTATACTATAGGTCATGAGGACTTACCCGATCCCTTGTACAGCAACATATTCAGGAGGAGTTACGTTCATGTGGCGGAGCGAGTCTTGAGAGGGAGATATGTCAGTTGGGAATAGCAGTGAGGCTCGGGAGAGGCCATACTGAACGTGGTTACTCCAGCACACAGGAGAGGTGCAGCTTCCGCCGGGTCAAGACTGTCGGGAACAGCGACGACGGCTTCTCTTCTGAGAGTCGCATATTCAGCGTAACCCCCATCCTTCGACACTCCTGCCTAGGTTATGAGCTAGCGGTCTGACAGAGTACACTGACGGAATACCATTGACATCTGCCTTCTCGCAGGTGATGAAGTCGCCGAGGCGGCAGCGTGGGCAGGTAAGGCAATGGCCACCGTGCCATCCGCCACCGACGCGTTGGCCTAGCCTCCATACCTTTTCAGCAGCAGGGATGGCAACCACGTCGCCGATGATCTCATGGCCCGGGATGCGAGGGAAAGTGGTGGGAACCTCTCCCTGGGGTATAACGGCGTCGCTGTTCCAATGATTGGGGTCTGCTGTGAGCGCCAGCATCGAAACGTGTGACATGCGCATCGATTTACCTTCCACAGACCCCGCAAGCGAGGACCTTCACCACAATTTCACCGTCTTGGGGGTCCCTCCATGGTATAGTGATCTTGTGCAGCTTCCCACCTACCTCCGTAAAGGCGTAAGCCGTGTAGGATCCAGGGTGAGCGACCGAGGACGCCATGCTTGGAGGGTTCACAGAGGATTTCTGGTCATATCCACTCTTGTACTCTCCCAGCGTGCGCTACTGCAGCTTCTGTATGGTGATTGTGCGATGTACAGCGGCCTACTTGCGAAGAGGCGTGCTTCATGATAGCGGCGGCTAGCTCGGAGGTCAAACGGCGAGTACGAGTATGGCACAATCACTTTATACACGGATCCCGCAGGTAGCCGGTATCATGTCAACGTAAGTAGCTAGAGCTCTATGCAGTGATGCTGTAAGGATCAAGGGGAGGGGGCAGAGTTCCACAAACTCACTCTCGGTGCGCTCGTTGAGCGTTGAAGCACATGGAGACCGTACGACATCGGCCTAGACGTGTTCCGTTACTATTAGATTGTCGAGCGCGTGGAAACCCTCTGCGAGTCAGAATGTAGCCATCCGTGTACGATAGCACCGGCGCTGGGGGAGGGGGGGTATGCGTCTGAGAACCGGGCAGTGGTCATGGAAGCGCGGTCAGAAGCAATCTCAGAGCTCGAGTTCGTCCGCTGATGACTGTGCCATTGCTGGACAACACCGAGTCTTCACCTGTCCTTCGCCGGTACACTTCATCGACATTTGGCGAGTTCCTGAACCTGAGGCCCATGAAGTCGGAACCCGTACGATATCCTGTTTGTTTTCATGGGGATCAAACGACGCCCTCACGCTCTTCGACGCCATCGCGACTGAACGTTCGAAGGCCCTAGGTAGTGCCAAAACATGTATGTGCAGGGCAGAAAGCAATCTTACGGTGCAAAGAAGGCGTACGTAGGCCTGTGCTGGGGCTGGGCTTGGGAGACTGGAGTTGCTCAACGTTCTCGCGGCACCGCGGTGGCTCCGGGCCGAGTGTCTAGCCTGAGAAAGACGTCAGAGCGGGAGAACGGGCGCTACGCGGTTTATCTCCTCGACCATCAGCTCTCGCAGCTCCTTCACGACATCCCACTTTCCCTCACTCATCCAGGAGCTGAACTTTCGACAACATGGCTGGCACGGAGGCTAAGTTCCCAATTGATATGAGCAAGCTCCAGAAGTGAGTGGACGTGCTACATGTCGTTCATTGACGTTCACCAATCAATGCATTTGCAGGCTTACGCTCGATCCGTCGAAGCCTCAGCTCACCCCGGAGCAAAAGGCGGCGCTGAAGAACAACATTCAAATTATGCGCGATGCCATTGTTCTCTTTACCGCGACTGGCGCAGCGCGCGGCGTGAGCGGACACACGGGTACCTTTCGTCCGTGGAGAATGCTGTTCGACCCCTCACTGAGAGCACTCTCCTTAGGTGGTGCCTACGACACCGTTCCCGAGGTCAACATGCTTCTGTCGCTCTTCAACCATTCAGATAACTACGTCCCCATCCTGTTTGATGAGGCAGGTTCGTGCCGATAGTCAGCTGGACATAGAGTTCTGTAAGGCTGACGCGCTCGCCGCAGGACACCGTGTCGCTACTCAGTACCTCGTGTCTGCACTCGAGGGGCACATCCCCTTCGAGCACCTCCTTCACTACCGTGAAGCGAACTCGAAGCTTCCGGGCCATCCCGAGCTCGGCCTCACCCCTGGCGTGAAGTTCTCTTCTGGCCGTCTTGGTCACATCTGGCCGTGGGTTAACGGCATCGCGCTCGCCAACCGGGATAAGACCGTGTTCATGCTTGGGTCCGATGGCTCCCAACAGGTACGGTTTTCTCTCACATCTTCACACACGTGGGTCTCACGCCCGTTCCGGGATCGCTAGGAAGGTAACGATGCCGAAGCAGCCCGGTTGGCTGTCGCGCAAAACCTCAACGTCAAGCTCATCATCGACGACAACGACGTTACTATTGCCGGCCACCCTTCCCAGTATCTCAAGGGCTATGACTTGACCAAGACGCTCGAGGGCCACGGCCTGAAGGTCGTCACTGTACAGGGAGAGGACATCGACGCGCTCTGGGCAGGTCTTTGCGAAATCATCGCACACAAGGGACCTGCTGCTGGTGAGATTAGATGCATCAATGCGCACCATTGGCCCGACTGACCACGCAAATTAGTTGTCTGCAAGCGCAAGATGGCTCCTGGTGTGAGTACATAACGCAGGAGCAACTTTGACGCTTGACTGAAAACGAGTGTTCAGGTCGCCGATATCGAAGGAACTACTCACGGTCACGATGTCATCCCCGTCAAGTCTGCGATCAAGTACCTCACTGCTCGCGGCTACCCCGAGGAGATGGCAACCAACATTCTCAACAACATCAAGCCCAATGCCGTGCCTTACCTCTACATCGGCTCGACAAAGGAGGTCGGCGCAAACCGTGTTGTCTTCGGTGAGGCGGTGAACTTGGTCCTCGACAAGCTCTCGAAGGAAGAGGCCGCCAAAAAGGTCATGGTCATCGACAGTACGTACTCGAGGCAACAGCTGTTCTATTTCCAAGCATAACTCTGACTGGGTATGTTACAGGCGATCTTGAGGGCTCCACCGGTCTCAAGGCCATCCAC